>CABHPP010146105.1:0-36200 GCA_902168425.1 Peromyscus attwateri | reverse complement strand
TGAGGTAACCCAGACTCAGAAAGACAAACATGGTATGTACCCACTCATAGGAGAATACTAGCTGTGGAACAAGGATGACTGGACAGCTACTCGCAACACCAGGGAGGCTACCTGGATAACAGGACCCCAAGAAAGACACGGGGATCGCCCAATGACAGAGAAATGGAGGAGATCTACATGAACAATCTGGACATAATGAGGGGCGAGGGGCGAGAGAAAGAGAACTTGGGGAAGCAGGAGATCCCAAATGGATCAAGAACAGAGAGGGAACATAAGGAATGTTCATGATAAATGAAGACCACATGAGAATAGGAAGAAGCAAAGTGCTGGAGAGGCCCACAGAAATCCACAAAGATGCCCCCACAATAAACTGCTGGCAATAGTCGAGAAATAGCCCGATTTGACCTACCCTGGTGATAAGATGGCCAAACACCCTAATTGTCGTGCTAGAAACCCCATCCAGTAACAGAGGGAACTAGATGCAGATATCCACGGTCAGGCCCTGGGTGGAGCTCCGGGAGTCCAATAGGCAAGAAGGAGGAGGGTTTATGTGATCAAGAGTTGTTGGGACCAGGGATGGATGGAATACAGGGACAAATGGCCAAACGAATAGAAACACATGAACTGTGAACCAATGGCTGAGGGGCCCCCAACTGGATTAGGCCCTTTGAATGGATGAGACAGTTGATTGGCTTGATCTGTTTAAGAGGCATACAGGCATTTGAACCGGGCCCTGTGCTCAGTACATGAATTGACTGTTTGAAACCTGGGTCTTAGTAGAGACCCTAGGCTCAGCCTGGGAGGAGGGAACTAGACCTGCCTGGGCTGAGTCCACCAGGTCGATCTCAATCCCCGGGGGAGTCTATGCCCTTGAGGAGATGGAAATGGGGGGTGGGCCGGGGGGAGGGGGGCGGGACGGGAGGGGGGGAGAAGGGGGGAATTTATGGCTGATATGTAAAGTTGAATTATATTGTAAAATAAAAAAAAAAAAAGAAAATTTATTTTCAGATACAAATCCCATCCAATCCAAGAAAAAGCAGCATGTTCAAGAAACACAAAGAGAGAAGAGACACAAAGACAAAAAGAGAAAAGGATAGATTTAGATAAATTTCCCCTCAATATAATATTTGGCTTTTTGTATACTATTTTTATACTCCCATGCTTATGCCAGGTCTCCCACACCCACAACATCAGGGCCAGCTCTTCAGCACTTCCCTGGCAAGGGTCTGGGCCAGCTGCACTATTCTCACATCCTCCAAGTCTGCTTTACTGATCCCATGACACCAGGGCCACGTCTACCACATTGTCCAGGCAAGGTTCATGGCCTACTCTCCCAATTACTAAAGTCAGCAAGGGGCACGGCCAGCTCTACCATCTACCACAGATGGTGAGGGTCAGAATCATCTCTCCTGCACCCCTAACCTGGCGGCTGGCTCTTCCTCACCCATACCACCAGGGCCAGCTCTACTGTGCTGCCCTAATGAGGTGCAGGGCTTGCTCTCCTGGATTCTACACACCGCGGAAGGTACCAACTCATCTGCTCTCGTGCCGTTAGTGCCAGGTCTCCCATACTGCCCAGGTGAGACACAGGGCGAGATCTTCCACATTCACACCCTCAAGGCTGGTTCACCCAGGCCCCTGCCACCAGGCCAGCTCTACTTGTGCTGCTCAGGTGAGGTGCAGGACCAGGCTTACCCAAGTGTTATAACTGGTGAGGGGCATGGTCAACTTTCATGCCCTCAGGGTTAAATCTCCCTAGCTGCCTAGGTGAGGGATGGGGCTACTAACTGCAGCAGCCAATGAGTAGCAGGGCCAGCTCTGTGCATCTCTTGGATGTCAATTTGGCACCATATGGTAGCCAAGACCAGGGATGTCCCCATTGTCTTCGGTAGTGACATGGGCCATTGACATTGACTCAGACCACTGCTGCTGGAGGGCCATGGACCAAGACATAGATAGCTCTGGGAAGCAATATGAGAGAGGGCATCTCCATTGCCTCAGGTGGCAGAGCAGGCCATTCACATCAAAGAGCCTGTTTTTTGTTTGTTTGCTTGTTTTTGTTTTTGTTTTTTATGGTGGGCTACAAACATCATAAGTAAAATAATTTCCTATGCTTGTTAAATTAACACACAAATCCCATGGAATCATAAGAGACCTCTAACAGGCAAATCAATCTTGAGTTAAAAAGCAAGCCTGGAGGTAACATCATATCTGATTTCAAGGCACACTACAAAATGATAGTAACTGTTGTAGAATATTATTTTAAGATTCATTACTTTTGTTTATTTAGCATGTGTTTAACTCCATGAACCTGTGCTACTTGCCTGTCTAAAACATCTGATCGTCTAATAAAAAGCTGAATGGCCAAGAGCGAGGCAGAGAGAAATAGCTGGGACTGGCAGGCAGAAAGGATAAATAGACGGAAATCTAAATAGAGGAAAAAAGGAGAGGAGTAGCCACCTACACAACAAGCCACAGAGTAAGAGTAAGATTTACAGAAGTAAGAGAATGGGAAAAACCGAGAGGCAAAAAGTAGATGATAAGTTAAGGAAAGCTGGCTAGAAAGAAGCCAAGCTAAGGCCAGGCATTCATAATTAAGAATAAGCCTCCATGTGAGATATATTTGGGAGCTGGGTAGCACCCTGTAGAAGGAATCTTAAATGTTCTTATTAATAAAATCAAACCTGGAGCCAGTTATTGGGGTGAACTAGAAGATCAGAGAAGCAGAACAAGCCACAGCTTCTTCACCTCACCAGTTCCTCAGTTGATCCTGTTTCCTCAGGCTGGAAGCCTCTGAGTCCTCATCCAGAATGGGTCTCAGCTGAACTGCTGCTAGAAGCCTGAAAGCTTAACCAGCCAAATGCTTCTAGTTCCTGATTTTCACGCCTTATATACCTTTCTGCTTTCTGCCTCACTTCCAGGGATTAAAGGCTCACTTTTTGGGATTAAAGGCATGTATCACCATGCCTGCTGTTGACCAACTAACAAGTAACCACATAGCCTGGTGTTGGTATTAAAGTAGACACACTGAGGAACAAAGGATCATAGAAATCCCAGAAATACAGGGACACACTCATTAAACTGATTCCCCCCCTCCAAAAAATAATAATTCAAAAACATATATTTTGAAAAGGGGTAATTTTTGCCTGAAAAGGTATGTATCCATTGGCATAAGGTTGAAACTTAACCACCATTTAACATGTTGGACAAAAATGAACCTAATATGTCCCACAGACTGAGGTAAAAGACCAAAACTCAAAAACTATAGAAAAATATTTGAGGGCAATTGTTTAAGATATCATCATATGCACTTGATATGACCCCAAATGCATAAGGAGCAATAACATAGAAAGACAATTTTATTTACTTCATACTAAAAGGATTCTGTACAGTAAAGGAAAATATCCAAAAAGAAATGACAATGACCAGAAAGGGAAGGGAACTGTGGAAATATGAAAAATTTCAATCCTGCTTCTATCTTTCATGCCATACTCAGTCTTGGGAGCAATACTATGCTTCATATAAATTCTTCTTTTCCACATGATAACCAGAATGGTTAAATCCATATCTTTTATTTTTCAGTTTGAAAGATCCTTTTAAAAAGCATTATTTTTGTCCTTTAAAGTATTATGTAGTATCTTAAAATGTATAAGCATTTCTCTTATCAACTTATATTGAAATTTTCAGAAAATTTCTAAAAATAATATTGAGTTTATATAAAAGTTACTACTTAAATATCAGTCTTGTAGAATCTTCATTATTATTGTGCTACATTGCATGAAAAATACATACGTACCATTATATGGTATGCATAATATATATTTTTCTAATAATTATTCACATGACTTTCATGGTAGACAGAGAACATGTTCTTACACTGCACTGAAAATGTTTTAGAAACTGAGAAAGCCATCATTGATTTGTTATGCAAATTTTACTTGTTCACAAGTTGCTATGCAATAACTAGTTCCGTTTGCTGTACTCCAATAAGCCTCATGGATGGCAAATGTTTTATTTCTAAATTTCCCTTAGGAATTCTGGCAATATTTGGCATTCAAATTTCTGGCTTATATTTCTATACACTCTGTCCCCTTGAGAGAATGACCTGAACAGTTGAAAACAAAACTATTGTACACATCCAAGGACATGGGGAATAAAAAGGGGAAAATGAAAATGGAGAGGGGGGTGTGGTGGAGGAAAAACACAGAGGAAGAAGAGTTTCATGCAGAAGATCTTGACGATCCGCCATATCAAACAACAATTACTTTTCTCTTGTACAGCCTCTTAGCCTGAGCACTTTAGCCCATGTATGAAAGTGAAGTTCTAGAGTGCTTTAGTTCCATCACTGTGATTTTTCTGTTTTGTTGCAAAATAAAACCACAGCTCTACGTATGGGAGATGTTATTTTGTGCTACCATGCTGAGTTTCTGAATTATTTGGAGGGTTTTAAAACTTAGATTTTTTTTTTAACCCATAAAGAAAAACACTTAAAATATGCTCAAGTTTTAAAACTCTGACACAATTAACAGATATCTGGTGTATTTATTTGTTTTTAGGATGGTCAGTAAATGTCTTTATTCACTTAGCTTAGCTCTGCTCTCTTAAAAGGGGATACATTTCTGAATTCACATACTCAATAATCTAAAATTTTATGTAATAATTCATGATTAAATTAACTTTATCTGATCTATTTTATGCAGCAGTAGTTATAAGCTTGTTAAATGTTTACCAGTGTGAGGAAAGTCTTATTGCTCCCTCTATTTTTTCCAGGCTCTAAATACTTTCTTTATAAGATTCTTAAACTGTATAGCTTTAATAGTATGTGTTTAATTCAACCCTATGAGAGTATTTCACAGGGAACTGGGACCAATAACAGTTACAATTTAAGAATATAAGGGATTTTATTCCAATATCAAAATGTTTTTATTAATATAGCTCTGTAATAGAACCTAAGGTCAGGGATGTTGATGCCTCCAGAAGTTGCTTTATTGTATAGTATTGTTTCAGCTATCCTGGATTTTTTGTTTTTCCATATGAAGTTGAATGTTGTTCTTTTGAGGTCTGTGAAGAATAGTGTTGGGATTTTGATGGGGATTGCACTGAATCTGTAGATCGCTTTTTGTAAGATTGCCATTTTTACTATATTAATCCTACCTATTCATGAGCATGAGAAATCTTTCTATTTTCTGAAGTCTTAATCAGTTTCTTTCTTCAAGGGCTTTAAATCCTGATCATAGAGGTAGGTCTTTCATTTGCTTAGTTAGAGTTATCCCAAGGTATTTTATATTATTTGTGGCTATTGTAAAGGGTGATATTTCTCTGATTTCTTTCTCAGCCCATTTATCATTTGTATATAAGAAAACTACTGATTTTTTTGTTAATCTTGTATCCTTCTACATTACTGAAAGTGTTTATCAGCTGTAGGAGTTACGTGGTAGAATTTTTGGAGTCTCTTATGTCCTAAACTGACATGTGGACCAATGGAAACAAATTGAAGACCCTGACATCAATTCACACACCTATGAACACCTGATTTTTGACAAAGAAGCCAAAACTTTAAAATGGAAAAAGAAAGCATCTTCAACAAATGATGCTGGCGTAACTGCATGTCAACACGTAGAAGACTGCAAATAGATCATATCTATTGCTATGCACAAAACTCAAGTCCAAGTGGATCAAAAACCTCAACATAAATCTTGCTACACTGAACCTGATAGAGGAGAAAGTAGGAAGTAGCCTAAATAGCATTGACACAGAAGACCATTTCCTAAGTGTAACAACAGTAGCACAGACACTGAGAGCAACAATTAAAAAATGGGACCTCCTGGAACTGAGAAGCTTCTGTAAGGCAAAGGACATGATAAATAAGACAAAAATGCAGCCTATAGAATGGGAAAAATACCTTCACCAACCCCGCATCTGACAGGGAGCTGATCTCTAAAATATATAAAGAACTCAAGACAGCAAAATACCAAACAATCTAATTTAAAAAATGGGCTACAAAGCTAAATAGAGAATTCTCAACAGAAGAATCTCAAATACCAAAAGACATTTAAAGAATTGCTCAACATCCTTAGTCATCATGGAAATGCAAAACAAAACTCCCTGAGATACCATCTTACATCTGTCAGAATGGCTATGATCAAAAACACTGATGACAGGTTATGTTGGAGAGGATATGGAGTAAGGGAAACACTCTTCCACTGTTGGTGGTAGTGCAAACTTGTACAGCCACTGTGGAAATCAGTATGGCAGTTTCTTTGAAAATTTAAAATCAGTCTACCTCAAGACCTAATAATACCATTCTTGGGCATATACCCAAAGAAAGCTCAATTATACCATAAAGACACTTGCTGAACTATGTTCATAGCAGCATTATTCATAATAGGCAGAACCTGGAAACAACCTAGATGCCCCTTAACCAAAGAAAGGATAAAGAAAATGTGGTAAATATACACAACGGAGTACTACTCAGCAGTGAGAAAAACAATGGCAACATAAAATTTGCAGGCAAATGGATAGAACTAGAAAATATCATTCTGAGCAGGTAATCCAGACTCAGAAAGACAAACATGGTATGTACTCACTCATAAGTGGATACTAGATGTAAAGCAAAGAATAACTAGACTACAACCTAAAGCTGCAGAAAAGCTAGCTATCAAGAAGGACCCCAAGAGGCATGCATGTACTGCCCTGGGAAGCAGAAATAGATGAGATCTCTTGAGTAAACTGGGGGTGGGGGTATCAATAGAGGGTAGGGGAGAAGGAAGAGAGCATAAGGGAATGGGATGGAACAGGGATGGAGTGGTAGAACAATGAAAGAGATTTCTTGATAGAGATACCATGGGGATAGGGAGAAACCTGGTGCTAGGGAAGTTCCCAGGAATCCTCAAGGATGACCCTAGCTTAGACTACTAGCAATAGTGGAGAAGGTACCTGAGCTGGTCTACCCTGATAATCAGATTGATGAATACCCTGTCATCATGGAACCTTTCTCTGGTATCTGATGGATGCAAATGCAGAGATCCACAGCCAAACACCATGCTGAGCTCTGGGAGTCCAGTCAAAGAGAAGGAAGAGGGATTCTATAAGATCATGATGAGGCAATCTACAATTGTGTAGCTTGGTCTGTTTAAGGGGCCCCTGGCAGTGGGATCAGGATTTATTCCTAGTGCATGAGCTGGCTTTTTGGAGCCCATTACCTATGGTGGGACACTTTGCAAAGCCTTGATGCAGGGGATAGCGACTTGGACCTGCAGCAACTGAATGTACCAGACTTTGCTGACTCCACATGGGAGGCCTTGCCTTTTTGGAGGAGGGGAAGGGAGGTGAGTTGGAGGGGGAATGCAGGGGGATAATAGGAGGAGGAATGAGGAGCATCTGTGGTTGTTATGTAAAATGAATAAAAATTTCTTAAAAAAGGAAAAAGAGAATATAAGGGATAATATTTTTGTCCCATATACAGATATTACTATGAGAACCTATGGAAATGTCTGTTTGTTCCCTACTTCTCAGTAAGTTAGTTATTTAGATGAATGATCAGGTTGAAGACAAATCCCTTTCTTCAGTCTTTCGCCGTCTGTATCTTTTTCATGTTAGTTCAATAACAGCATGGGTTGTTCTACAGAAACCATTCTCAACTCAAGCTTCCAAGTGGGGCTAACTCTAGGCCCCGTTTTTGCCAATTATGATCCTGACTCAGAAAAGACAAAGGAGCTTCCTTGTCACACACAGAGAAGTTCTTCCCCAAACTGTTTACTCCTGCTTTGAAGTAATTGGCCAGGGGCTTTTGCAGGACACTAACTTGTTATTTACCAATGACTCAGCTATGTTCATTAGCAAAATCAATGGTAAACGCTATGCCCTTATTTAACTCTTGAGAACTATATTTAATTGTGTCATTACTGTGAAGAACTTGTTCAATGTTGATTTTTTTTTTTTTTTTTTTTTACTTTTCTGTCTGGAATTACCATGTACTTATCTTATATCTTTTCAGATTTTGTCCATAAAAGAAGTAATTTTATGTTATGTATGTTTACACACATTGGTAAATTCTCCCATATGTTTTATGTTTCATATGCTATACACATGATTTTATGTGTACAGAATTAACAAGACACATAGCAAAAACACAGGTTAAGTAAATTAATTGCCAAAAAAGATGCCTGATTATAATGAAGTTTTCAATCTACAAATTATGTATAACTTGTTATCTTATTATTATTACAGACCATAGAAACAAGTATTATCAATAGGAAGTATCCACTAATTACAGCAAAGAAATTGAAAAATGTGTACTGTTTATGATAAATGGAAAATTAAAAGTAACATGAACTGTGGTAACCTTAATTTTGACCAATACTGTATAATGGCCTACAACTTAATTTCAGGGGACATCTTGACTAAGTAGTCCAGGCTTATAGGAAATGCTGCCTCATCAACATTAGAAAATATTCCAATGCAGATCTTTTCCTACTCCAACAGGCATTCCCTGGAACCAGCCACTCCAGCCAGGGAAGCAGATAGGCTAGGAAAGCAGATGGAGGAATCGTCAAATAAAACGAAATCACCTGCTTTGACCCCATTCCCAGAGTACTAAGAATATTTAGAATATTCACAACTTGTTGTCCTCCCTCCTGTGGACCACCTCAGCAATGCTCTCTAACCCATCTCTACTCCTAAGTGTCAGCTCCCGATATCTATCAACATATTCTACACAGAACTCCCAGAGCTCACATATGGCTGGATCACAGAAACATTTCTTGCCAGGTAACCCAGCACTGTCACATTCTCCTAAGGACTGCAAATGGCCACAGAAATAAAAAAAAAAAAATGTGGTTGTTATACACGCCTTTAATCCCAGCACTCACTCGGGGAGGCAGAGCCAGGCGGATGGATCTCTGTGAGTTTGAAGCCAGCCTGGTCTACAGAGCGAGATCCAGGACAGGCACCAAAACTACATGGAGAACCCTGTCTTGAAAAACCAAATACATACATACACACACACACACACACACACACACACACACACACACACACACAAAGAAAAAAAAAAAGACAAGGCCAGATACTAGCACCTAGAACTACAATCACTTGAAACCGAGATGCCTACACCAGGGTTAAAACACAATCAATAATAGCCAAGAAAATGAGTCCACTAGAACCCAGCAACCCTAATACAGTAGGCCCTGAAAAATGCAATACATTGGAAGCATAGGAAAAGGACTTTCAAATAGCCTTCATGAATAAATGCCTTAAAATCTATGAAAACACAAGGAGTGAAATAAAATGAAGAAAACAGGTCAAGACTTGTAAGTACAAATAGAATAGACTCGTGTTTATTTTCTAAGGAAGGCAGAGGATATGGATGTGGATGGTGGTGGCAAGGGTGGAGTTAGGAGGTTACCGTTAGGAGATTACAGGGGGGACAGTGAGGGAAACTGTAATCAGAATACAGTATACGAAAAAAATCTATTTTCAATTTTTAAAATTTTGACTTAAAACAAATAAACAGACAAAACAGTAGCCAAGGGTCAATGCTTGTGAGTCTCCATCCCACCCTGAGGGCTTCTGGAAAGTTAACCATAGCTAAAAAGGGCATAGCTAAAATATAGAAAGATAGGACAGCCATTTGCACTTGCCATCAAGTTCCCATTTAAATTGCCTGGCACCTCCAACAACAGTCTCAACATCTCTCGCTCATACAATAATCCCTCCTCTCTCTCACCGATTGGACTCCCAGAGCTCCACCTCGGGCTGGACTGTGGATCTCTGCATCTGCTTTCATCAGACGCTGGATGAGAGTTCTATCATGACAGCCAGGGTGTTCGGCCATCTGATCGCCAGAGCAGGTCGGCTCAGGCAGTCTCTGTAGGGAGGAGGGGACTGGACTTGCCTGGGCTGAGTCTACCAGGCTGAGCTGACTCCCCAGGGGAGACCTTGCCTTGGAGGCCTTGAAGGAGGTGGGAGTGGGGGGTAGATTGGGGGGGAGGGCTGGTGGTGGGAGGAGGGAGGATGGGGGAATCTGTGGCTGATATGTGAAATTAAGTTAATTATAAAATAAATACTATAGATAAAAAAGAAAGAAATTGCCTGGCACCATACATGGAGATGGACAGTAGAACACATAACTTCAAGAACGAATACCTAGGTCACTTGATCCTACTATTCACTTACGATTTTGGGACCCGCGTAATCATAAACAGCTACATAATGTCTTTTATTTACTAATGAAATGTCACTATGTATTGATAGCAAACTCACACGGGAGGCTCAGTTCACATTGCTTTATGGTATATGGTAAAGGATCTTATTAAAATCACAAGGTGTGATCCCAAATATGGTAACTATATGTTGAGCATGAAAACATCATTTGCACCCAGATTCCACAGAGAAACCTAGGCTAAAAAGTTATCTGTATTCTGCCAAGGACAGTATCAATTCAAACTGCATCTTTTTTACCACATAGTCAACATATGAAATGTTACTCTGAAGTCAGGGTCGGTTTCAAAAACTGTTTTTGCCTGGGAGTGTTCGAAACTGACAGTTCAGGGGTTTATTTGGTAAACAAGTCACCGAAATCAGTAGTTTGTTCCCTTCAGTATGCAAAAAAAAAAAAAAACAATCAATATTGTTTGTTTTTTTTATCTCCCAATGCTAAGAAGTTGCCTGATATAGAAATTACTCTTTTCTAAATTGAGAGACTATCTCCATGACCTCACAGATACAGGAAATTTGATCCGAATTTTCATTTTATGTGATTTATTTATTGCTCCTGGCAAATCTAAGTTTTAAAAAGGACTGTAAAATATTTGCTAGTTTCTGTTTGTTCCTCAATTCAATAAATGAAGAATATAATGAAGCAGCATGATGCCACGTGGAATAGAAAAACAGTCAAGGTTAGAAAGCTGAAATAGATGTAAGGAATTAAGAAGTTTTATTGCTGGCCATGGCAGCTGGAAGAAAACAGTCTGTGATAATCATTAAGTAATAAACATAGAGAAGAAAGTATTGACCAGATTAATAGTCACTTTCTAAGTCTCAATGAATATGTTGATTTGTTCCAGCAATGGAATCACATATAATATAGCTATTGTAATTAGAATAGAGTCAATTAAGTTCGTAATAATGCCTTGTTAATCTCCAAAGTCCATCTGTCTTCTGAATAGACCAAATAGGTAAGTAGATAGGGTCTGGGCAATAATCATCATCCCTGGATCTTTAATGTTTCTAATGATGACACTAATCTCTGTCATCCTTCTAGCAATGCATTGTGAGGCAGGCACTTGAACATTTTCACAGTTATGAAGCGGTTCTGGTGACCCCTTTTAGTGTTCTTTGACACCACATTTCTCACTTCAAAGATCAGGAAGTCCATGTGGTGATTTTACGCATAGCTGAGCAAAACTGTCCCATTTCAAAAATTCTTGGCTGACTATGTATTCATATAGAAAATTCATGTCCCAGTGAATCTACTCTGAAGATGACTAAAGCCACAGTTCCATTAATAATGCAGCCTTCATTAGCCTCTAGTATGACGGTAGAGCACAGTTGTGTGTTGGGTGTTCAAGAAATATCACTGCAACTCAGTACAACTAGCAACACTGCAAAATTCTGACTGTTTCTCTTTCACTAGTTTATACTAACAATGACATATAATGACAAATCATAAATTGTATAAGATCTTAAGAAATTATAGTTAAAGTATAAGCAGTTTACTTTTCTGAGGGATACTGATAGCCTTAAGCTGATGACTTATGTGCTATGAACTAGCTTGAATACATAGTTCTTTATGATGTGGTAACTAATGTGGTGATTCATAGCAGACTTACATTCACCAGACTTAGAGCTTTTCAGGTAATACAAGTCATAAACAAGCAGCCAACCAATATAAATCAGTTCATGGAATTCATTATTCGTTAGGGAATGCTAAAGATATAGAGGTAAATCACTGTGCTCATTGCTTAGTATGGCAAGATGGCGTAAATTGTCTTCATTCATAATGTTTCAGTTCTTCAAATCCATTTAGTCTGCTTGCCAAGCTTTTTAACCATAAAATTATTTTTGTCTATTTTTTACTTGCTTACTATGCAAAGTGAAAAGTAAATATGTTTACTCGGTTTCACACAAACTTACACAAAAATAGCTCATAAAATATATTGTTGTGCCTACAGAAGTACTTTCCACAGAGAGTGGTCTCCATAACAAGCCTATTAATAGACAGTTGGGAAAATTAATTTAATTCATTAATTTAATTCTTATAAAATTATCTGTGATATGAAAATAGATCATTGAAGGCAGGTAAGCAATCCAACTTTATTGTATTTTGAACTACAAAATATGACATTTTTAACAGTTTGCTTACATTTTCCTGTGCATATTGATTTAATTTTGTATTTAATTCTTTTAATTCTGGTCATTACTTCTTGTAAAGTATATATGAAGTATACTTACAGATTTGTGTTTATATCACTAAGAATTAAAATGTAGATAAGAACAAGTGAGGGAGATAATGAAATCCAACCCTTCTTTACAATGTATTAGAACGAACTTAAGAATAGTATTTCCTAGCCGGTGGTGGTGGCACACGCCTTTAATCCCAGCACTCGGGAGGCAGAGCGAGGCGGATCTCTGTGAGTTCAAGGCCAGCCTGGTCTACAGAGCGAGATCCAGGACAGGCACCAAAACTACACAGAGAAACCATGTCTTGAAAAAACAATAATAATAATAATAATAATAATAATAATAATATTTCCTAATAATCATGTTGAGAACTTATAAGATTTCTACACCAAGAAAAGAATAATTTTAAAACTAATTTGAAATTTTAAAACTAATAAGAAAGAACCTAATTTAAATTGTTTTAATTTTTAGTTACAAAAAGAGTGCAGATATCCACGGTCAGGCCCCGGGTGGAGCTCCGGGAGCCCAATCGGCGAGAAGGAGGAGGGTTTATGTGAACAAGAGTTGTTGGAACCAGGGATGGATGGAATACAGGGACAAGTGGCCAAACGAATGGAAACATATGAACTGTGAACCAATGGCTGAGGGGCCCCCAACTGGATCAGGCCCTCTGAATGGGTGAGACAGTTGATTGACTTGATCTGTCTGGGAGACATCCAGGCATTTGGACCGGGTCCTGTGCTCAGTACATGAATTGGCTGTTTGAAACCTGGGGCTTAGTAGAGAAGCTTGGCTCAGCCTGGGAGGAGGGGACTAGACCTGCCTGGGCTGAGTCCACCAGGTCGATCTCAACCCTCGGGGGAGTCTTTGCCCTGGAGGAGATGGAAGTGGGGGGTGGGCCGGGAGAGGGGGGTGGGGCGGGAGCGGGGAGAAAGGGGGAATCTATGGCTGATATGTAAAGTTGAATTATATTGTAAAATAAAATAAAATAAATTCAAAAAAAAAAGAAAAATTAATTATGAGGTATGTTCAGAGAAATTGTACTTCAGAACTACAAAATGAAGTCTTACATAGGTACATAAATATATATAAGCATATGAATCTATAGGAATGAGTTATAAGTGCATGTAGATATATTGCTACATAGATAATTATGTATATTAAAATTAAATAATATAAGCAACTGAATGTGAAGTAAATGCAAAACTCAAAAATTTACTTGCACTTTATTTAGTTAACCCAGGAAAAGCACATTCATTACCAAACAAATAAAGGATCCAAATCTGAGATGTTTTGAGCTTTAAATGCCATCTGTGCTTTTTGTTATATCAGATAATTAATAACTAAGATTGGAAATATTTTCCCATTATGAAAAAGAAAAGAATACAATAATAAACTGATGTTAAATAGATTTTTACAAATATGCATATGAATATTCATATATCTATGAATGAGAAAAAAGTAGTTACATGGCATCTGTATTTGTATTAGATTGTCAAATGGATAAATGTATTTGTACCTGAACTTGAGGTCTATACTCTACTCTGACAACGTTACAAATTATTCTTTATAAAAAAAATTGAGCCCAGATAGTATTTCAACCTGCTATGCTTCATTTGAGTTGTGAAAGAGATTCTGCACTATAAACTCTTCAACCCTATTGATTAAAAAGTTTTCCACAAAATTGATACACATACTTAAAACTACTTGGATTGGTTTTAAGACTCTGACTTTTTATGACAAGATCTCTTTCAGCGCCAAGTAACTGTACACCATTCAGCTGAATATATATATATATATAATTTATGAATTTACATAGTTAAAATTTACTTCACTTATTACCATATATTCCCATGAATAGTCTTATTCATACACACACACACACACACACACACACATGCATGTATATATATATGAGAATAAGTAAAGAATTTTTAAACTTCTTCACAAAATCATATCCCAGTTGAATAATAGCCATAGAGTACACGAAATAATTTTCTATTTTACAGTTGGATCACAGCTGCTTTTATGTCTTCAAAATTAACTCTAAAAACTTCTATTTTCCTGATCCATCAAAGTCACAGAGTTGCTATGTCAAATCTAAGTATTTTATTAGTTTTTGTTCTTCTTGTTGTTAAACAGGAAAGCATGGTGACCTAGCAGTTAGTGGCTGACAACCAGCTAAAAACCCAGAAACTAAGTGTTAGTGCCAGGTCAGTTCCTGAATTTCAGGATTGCATTTATACAATAATTTAGATATGTAAGTGTATTCATAGCATCATAAACTAAGATATAAGAAGTATAATGTTAATTGAGAGATCTAAGGGCTTAACATGTCCAATGCATTATCTTGAACCACATATATTATTAAATTAAGTACAAATCAAACCAAAACTCTTAACAAAGACACCATAGAATTCTTGAAACATTTCTGAGATATTCTTAGGTAATGACAACTGTATGCACATTTTATCGAACCATGCATCACTATTTGAGGCAAAATATTGCTTTATAATGCATTTATTAGTCATCCATACATTCATAATTCTAATTGTCTGATAGCAGTGAGGGTAACATGTAGTAGCTCTTCATCTATGGTTTTGCTTTTCATAGTTCCATTTATCTGTCCTCATCTTCAATTTATACATATTAAACAGAAAATCTCAGAAATCAACAATTGTCAAATTTGTGCCATTCTTTGTATTGCAATTAACTGTTATTTCATCTTACTCCATTCCTCCCAGGACATGATTCATGACTCTGTCCATGCTATCTACACTCTACATGGTCTCTAACAATTAGTCAGCAGTATTATCACTTACCATATCCACTGTATATAGTATGCTACTTCTTAAGTCACCCATAATTTTTTTTTATTATTATTAAGAGATTTTCTATTCATTTTACATACCAACCACAGATCCTCCTCTCCTCCCTCCTCCTGCCTCCCAGCCCTCCCTCCAACCCATCCCCCATTCCCACCTTGTACAAGTCAAGGTCTCCCATGGGGAATCAGCAGAGCCTGATACATTCAATTGAGGCAGGTCCAAACCCCTCCTCCCTGCATCAAGGCTGTGCAAAGTGTCTCACCATAGGCACTAGGTTCCAAAAAGCCCACTCATGCACCAGGGACAGGTCCCGATCCCACTGCCTGCCTAGGACTCCCTAAACAGTTCAAGCTAAACAACTGTCTCGCCTATCCAGAGAGCCTAGTCCAGTACCACAGGGGCTCCTCAGCTATTGGTCCACAGTTCTTGCATTTCCACTAGTTTGGCTGGCCCTCTCTGTACATTGTCCCCCTCGTGATCTTAATGTCCCTTGCTCATAGAATTCCCCCCTCTCTCTCATCAACTGGACTCCTGGATCCAGGCCTGGCGCCTGGCCATGGATCTCTGCATCTGCTTCCATCAGTCACTGGATGAGGGATCTATGATGACAGTTAGGGTATTCAGTCATCTGATCACTGGAGTAGGCCAGTTCAGACACTCTCTCAACTACTGCCAGTAGTCTAAGGTGGGTCATCCTTGTGGATTCCTGGGAACTTCCCTAGCACTCTGTTTTTCCCTATTCCCATGATGTCTTCATTTATCATGGTATCTCCTTCCTTGCTCTCTCACTCTGTCCCTGTTCCAGTTTGAACCTCCTGTTCCCCTATGTTCTCATCCCCCATCCCTTGCCCTCCATTACCCTCCTCACTCCCAGGTTGCTCATGTAGATCTCATCTATTTCTCCTTCACTGGGAGATGCATGCATCCTTCCTAGTATCCTCCCTGCTAGCTAGCCTCCCTGGAGCTGTGGGTTGCAGTCTGGTTATCCTTTGCTTTACATCTAGTATTCACTTATGAGTGAGTACATACCATGTTTGTCCTTCTGAGTCTGGGTTACCTCACCAGGATAATATTATCTAGTTCCATCCATTTGCCTGCAAATTTCATGATGTCTTTGTTTTTCTCTGCTGAGTAGTACTCCATTTTGTATATGTACCACATTGTCTTAATCCGTTCTTTGGTTGAGGGGCATCTAGGTTGTTTCCAGCTTATGGCTATTACAAATAATGCTGCTATGAACATAGCTGAGCATGTGCCCTTGTGGTATGATTGAGCATTCCTTGGATATATGCCTAAGAGTGGTGTAGCTGGGTCTTGAAGAAGATTGATTCCCAATTTTCTGAGAAACCACCATACTGATTTCCAAAGTGCCTGTACCAGTTTGTACTCCCACCAACATTGGAGGCATATTCCCCTGCTCCACGTCCTCTTCAACATAAGCTGTCTTTGATCTTAGCCATTCTGACAGGTATAAGATTGTATCACAGAGTGTTTTGATTTGCATTTCTCTGATATTAAGTCATCCATAATTTATTTGATAAAGGCCCCCCCAAAAAGCAGGTGTGACTAAAGATTTTACTCTGATAAAGATAAGTCGTGAGAAGGTAAAAGTGTAAGATAATTTGAGAAGAGACCAGAGAGAAAACACCCACACACATTCATGTAAATTTTATTTTATTTTTCTAAGTGTTCTAATTTGGTATTGGTTATTATTAATTCTCTACTGTATCTGATTATAAACTATGTGTACATAGGAAACATATTATATGTAGAGATTGACATTGTTTTTGTTTTAGCCATTTTTGGTGGGTCTTAGACCATTCCCACAATTGTATATTTCTTTCTTTTCACGAAAAATACCACCTAATATGTGTAAGCCTTAGTGTGGATATAAATACACATGAGTGGTTTAACACTTAAAAGTAGGTAACAGGGGGAAGAAAAGTATAAGGGACAACTCAAAATTGTTGTAATCTGTGCATTAAGTATTACTAACATCATAAATAATTTTCTCCTAAAATAGATTCAAGATACAATTTATGGAGTATATTAGTTTCATCATGTGCCTTTTAAAGACTTTACCCAAAAACTATCAAATCTGCAACTACAGATGATGATGTTTTCATGTAAGTCAACTCTCAGAAATCCTTATTTTATTGGTACCTATACATTCAGTTTTATTAAGTCATTGTAGCATAGCCTTCTCTGGTTCTAGCTTTCAATTCTCAACTTATGAATAGTGGCAAGCATTTAAAATATTAAAATGGTTTAAAATGTTCTCACACTTTGCTGCACATTGGGAACCTATGTTAGGCTTTTAAACTTAGCTTCCTATATATCACAGGAAGAAATAAAAAGGGAAGAAAATGGAAAATGGTAAGGAAAGAAGGGAAAGAGGGAGGGAGGGAGAAAGAGGAGGGACGACAAAAAAGAAAAGGAATTGTCTTGCCATAGGTTCTTTGGTAAAAGAAAATATGCTTAGCTTTGTCAGAGCAATGTGTTCTCAAAGAGTGGGTAGGGGGATAAAAAGATGTCATAATGTGGGAAAGGTGGCCATGAGCCATGATACCTGGGTGTGTGAAGATTCACATAAAGGTTCTTTAAGAAACACCCTGCCAATGCTTTTATTTGGGCCTATAGAGATGAAGACTGAACCTCTGATCTATAAACATAACTAATAATTTTATATTTTATCATGAATTTACCTGTGGAGCCTCCACAGGACTGGACAAGGCCCTCTGCATGAGCAAGACAGCTGTGTAGCTTGATCTGCTTAAGGGACCCCTGGGCAGTAGGATCAGAATCCATCCCTGGTGCATGAACAGGCATTTTGGAGCCCACTTCTATGATGGGACACCTCACCCAGCCTTGAGGCATTGGGAGGGACTTGGACCTGCCTCTACTGAATGCACCAGGCTCTTCTGACTCCCCATGGGAGGCCTTACCTTCTTGTAGGAGGAAATTGGGGGTTGGGGGTGTATTGAGGGGAAAGATTGGATGAGCAGGAGGAGTGAGGAAGGGATCTGTGATTGGTATGTAAAAATGAATAAAAAATTTCTTAATAAAAAATAATTTGGAACTATTATGAATAATTACTGAAAGTATTTATAAATTCTATCTCATAGAACCTCATGTCTGCATCTATTTTGTTATGATATTTTTACCTTAAATTCTAAATATAAATGACTGTAGGCAACATAACTCCTGGACATAAAAGAAAACCATCAATAATTCATCTCTGTGTTAGTTTTTATAAGCAATTGTCTTCATTTATTTGACAATATTTGAAGTTGTATTCTAGAAATATGTTATAGGTTACTATAGAAAACTAATCACATATAAATATTATTTTAAATGGCTTTAAATTTTGGTATGTTTCAATAAGTTAAATTGCAGAGTATCACGGAATTTCCCAGATACAAATGAGAACTGTGAGATGGAAGCCAAAAGCATATTTTAATTCAAAGTTCTCCACTGTAACATTTTTATATATATATATATAATGAAACAGACTGTAACAGCTTAAAGACAAATGAATATTTGTGTCTTCCACTCTCCAACTGGATAAGTTGAAATACAAATTCCCATGGTGATGGCTTTACAAAATAGAGTCTCTGGGAGGTAATGAGGACCAGTGTCCCTGTAAATGAGATTCTAAATGAGAAAAATAAAGTATTTTTGCTACAATTCTATTGCAGGAAGACCCAAAAAAATGACAATATGTGAACGAGCAGGTGTCCCATCAGTAGAAAGCAAATCTAGTGCTACTTTGTTGGAATTTCTAGCTTTAAGATCTGCCAAAATTTAATTCTTGTGGTGTACAATCTGCCCAATGTGTACTAATTCATTATTATTCTCTACATAGGCTGAGGCAGAGACAGAGTTAATATTTTATTGAGGTCAGGTGGTGCTGACAAGTGTCAAGATGGCCATTTAGAATAAAAGCAGTCATGAGCATAAGGATAGAACCCTTTTCACTAATTGAAATACTATAAAGAAGAGGTCTAAAAAAAAGACAGTTTCAGCTTTCTATTCTTCCATCTTTCTCACACAGAACCAGTATTAGGCAGAAAGCAGAGATATCTATATCTATATCACATGACATATATATATGTATATATGTATGTATGTATGTATATGTGACAGAAATAATCTCAGTGCAGACATGGCATGCACAAAAATAACTGGACCAGAAGTCACGGGTGAGTGTGTGCAAGAGCTAGAGGTCGAAATACAAGTATCATATTTGCTGAAAAGTGTCTC
Organism: Peromyscus attwateri; assembly: GCA_902168425.1. Lineage (NCBI taxonomy): Eukaryota > Metazoa > Chordata > Mammalia > Rodentia > Cricetidae > Peromyscus > Peromyscus attwateri. Next base: position 16,707 of record CABHPP010146105.1, on the reverse strand, counting down.
AGAAAAGCCTGCTTCCTTCCTTACCACCAGTAATAATGGAATAATGCCTTTTGGCAAGAATAATGGAGCCATTCTGTGAGATGGAACCCATACCCAATGCTGTTTGTTTCCCAGAACCTAAAACTAGATATCCCAGGGACCTGTGAAAAACCAAATACTAACATTCTCTAAAGGAAAGTAGCAATACTGTGAATCATAATGACAATCTTTTATGCTCATAGATCAGTTCATTCCTCAGTAATGCACAGACACAAAGCTAGACAAAGTGCAGAAAGTGAGAAACCATGAAACATCCAGTCCTAAATAGGATGTCTCCATCAAATCCCTCTCTTCAGGGCTCAGGAAACCCTGAAAAGAGTAGGAAAAAAAATGGGTCCAAGAGCCAGACAGATGGAGAACACCAAGGAAACAAGGCCTTCTCAGCACAGTTGGTCATTTGAAATCTCTGTAGCAGGATTTGTTTTGGGCCACCAACCAGCTCCCAAATAAAGAAAGGTAGACTTAATATTAGTTACAAATGCTCAGCCTTAGCTTAGGCTTGTCCCACCAGCTCTTATAACTTAATTTAACCTGTTTCTCTTCATCTATGTTTCGCCTTGGAGTGTTTTACCTTTCTTTTATTCTATATGTCCTACTCAATGTCTTGCTGGCTGGTGGCTGCCTGGCTGGCCCCAGTCATCTCCCTATCTTTTTTCCCTCAATCTCTTCTCCATTTTCTTCTTCAGAGCCTAGATTCCTCCGCCTACTTATTCTCTCTGAACACCAGCCCTACCTATCCCTCTTCTGCCTAGCTATTGGCTGTTCAGCTTTTTATTAGACCAATCAGATGCCTAGGCAAGCAAAGTTTTTAAAAAATGCAACACGTTTTTACATAGTTAAACAAATGCAGCATAAACAAATGTAACACATCTTTGCCCAGTTAAATATTCTATAACAGAACTCAAAGGCATCCATGGATGTTCCTTGATTCATAATGTTATGTCAGAGCTTTTTCTTTTTCTCTTTTTGAGTTTTAAACATTTTTTGTTTTTATTTTATTTGCTCTCCCTGCCCCATCTTTAACCTTACAGGGGACTTGTGTATATGTTATAGCTTCCAGTTTTGTTTTTTATGGGATTCCTGAGTGTGTGAATGAATTAATCACTACATCTGTATCTGTTCCTTGTGCTTTTTTGTGTTTTTTTTTGTGTGTGTGTGTGTTTTTCTCCTATTCTTATGGGTTAGGTTTTGTTTAAATTATTATATTTTATTTTATTATTATCCCTTAGAAGCATGTTTGTTTTATAATGAGAAACAGAAAGGGAGTGAACACAGTTGGGTAGGGTAGTGGGTAAAAGAAGCTGGGGCAGAAGAGGGAAAAGAACCATAATTAGAATATATTATCTAAAAAATATATTTTCCAATAAAAGATAAAATTAAATAAAAATATCTAATTTACTAAGATTTCCCTAAGTACTTTTTTATGGGTTATACAGTGTAAATTTATAAATAAAGCTAAAACATCCTATAATAATGTATATATTACCATGTATCATGACTTACATTAAATATAATATACTATATACAATATATATTTGGATATATATATATAAAACCACTAGTAAGTTTTATTTTATTGTATTGCTAACCTTTCCACAATGTTGTGTGAATATATATATATATATATATATATATATATATATATATATACTTATACATATATACATGTTTTTTTTCTAGAACTTGGAATCTGTCATGCCAAGCTGAATTGTCTCTGTTAGTTTCAAATTTTTGAACCTTATTACAGGAATGAATCCAGAAATAATTGTTGAAACAGAGAACCATGTGTACTTTTGGACCCTTTTCCTGCGTCATAATTATTTGGCTGCAATTTTCACAGGAAAAGTACAAAAATTACTATGTAGTGGTAAGCTACTTTATCATTTGGCTTATGGTTACACAAAATGATGCTAGATTAAGTGGACAGAGTGAAAATTAATTCCACATTCTGCGAAACAGGAATCTAGAGGCCTCTGTCTAGGTCCTATAAAAGGTTCATTTTTTATGTTTTTATATTTTCTCTAACGTACAAATTTTGTAAGTCTCTTACAAAATACTCAAGTTTTCTTTGTTTGCTTGCATGTTTTTAGAAATTACTAATAATCTGAGTTGAACGTCCATGAAGCAGCCATACTCCAATCCAGGCTGGAAACATCAGTCCATAGCATGAGAATAGCACATTAAAGTCTGTTCCACGGAAAACAGGGTTACCGTGGCAAGTAAAGTTAGTTTAATTTTACAAATTACAAATAAGTAATTATTAAACTAAAGAAACCATAAATTATTTAATTGCATGCCTAGAATGGATAATAAACTTTTGCAAACTTTTGGCATAACTTATGTTTTAATCTTTGTGTTTGTATGTGTATATGTTGTATATATGATGTAGATATGTGTTGTATATGTTATGTGTGAGGGTGTGTCTGTGTGTGTATGTGTGTGTGTTTGCATGTCTGGAAATCAGAAGATATGCAGTGTTTCTCTTACCATCTAACTTTTAGCCCGTTTGTGGCAGGCTACTTCCCAAGTGCTGCCATGAATTCTCTTTCCACCCCTTCTCATCTTGCCATAGAAGTTGTAGAAATACAGATGCCAACACATACAGGTTTGTCTAGATTCTGGAGATTTGAACTCAGGTCTTCAACTATTATGGCAACTTACCTGCTGAGCCTCTTCAAAATAACGTTTTAGTCTCAAAAATATATATTTACAAATAACATTGTATGGACTGAACAGGTAGTATTTATGTATCTGATGTCAACATAAGCATGTTGACATAAACACACATTATATACACTCACACATATACTTATGTGACACCAATAAAAAAAATGGTAAGAAATTGAAAGAAAGTAAGATAAGTATGTATAGAAAGAGTTGGAAGAATAAAAGGGAAAAATGATGTAATTATAGTATAATCACAAAAATATCTTAAAAATAAATTCTGAACACTGAAGAGACATATGAAGAAGAAATTATTTCATTTCTTTGTCATTGATATTTTTAATAAAAAATAAGTTGATTAAAGAGACACTTGGGTAAATGAAAATGAGACTTACCTTTTTTTAATACAGATGATAAAATACAAGTCACTGAATGTTGAGTAGCTTACTTTTTTCCCTGAGTGTTTTTCATGGGGTAAAATTTTCAAATTATCTGGATACTTCTATATATATGAACACATGGTTCATGCTGAGAATTAATGTTAACATACTCTCCAGCTAATATTTATTATGACTTTAGAAGTTAGTTAATGGAGTGGGTGTTAATTTTCAAGATAATATTTCAACAAGCAAAATCATTTTAAAAAGCCATCCATTCCCCAGCCAGAGCTTTGTGCTCTTACAGAGAAGTTGGCCATACAACGCCATTTTGTCTGAAGGCTATGATTTCATTCTATTTCTTTCCCCAAATTGAAGTTTGCTATTTATTTGTGTAAACCAAAAATCAGTTCACAAAAGAGGGAATCATAATATCGACTGTTTTCTGTAAAAGGGAGTATATACATTAAAAATAGAAATGGTTTATTAATAGATGTCATTATCCAGAAAATAATTTTATATAACTTATAGACATATAATTTAATAACAATACTTTACTGGGTTATACTAAATTTGACTTTTGATTCATATTTTTCAGAATAAAAATTCAATGACAGTGATGAAACTATATAAAATGTAACAGAGCATCGTGGTTCATGCCTTTTGTCTCAGCACCAGGGAGGCAGAGGAAGGTGGATCTCTCAGTTCAAAGCCAGCTTGGTATACAGAATGAGTTCCAGGACAGCGAAGGCTATACAGAGAAAATTTTTCCAGAAAAATCATAAACAAAGCAAAGAAAGAAAGAAAGAAAAAAGAAAAAGAGAGAGAGAGAGAGAGAGAGAGAGAGAGAGAGAGAGAGAGAGAGAGAAAGAAAGAAAGAAAGAAAGAAAGAAAGAAAGAAAGAAAGAAAGAAAGAAAGAAAGAAAGAAAGAAAGAAAGAAGATAGAAAGAAAATTGCAAGCTGGCATCTGCCCTTCATCTTTCCAAATAAATTGTGAAAAACATAACTCTAGAAGATATCTGAGCATACTTGATATAATATTAATATTTATAAGAGGTTAATGGGCTCCTTCTGTTTGTCTTATTTGCTTACATTTAAGCTGATTTTTGCTGTATTGATAATTTGTAGCATAGAGATGACTAAACTTTAGATATTTTTAGCACATTCTATGCAAGGTCAATTCTATCACTTAGATTACTTGTTGAGCAAACTGCTTCAGTAAGCATGCAAATCTTTTTCAGTATCAAGCATTTATTGGAACAAATAGCTAAGCCTTTAATGGCTTATGCAATTTTAAACTTATAAAAATCATTGTTTTGGTATTGTCAAATATAGGAACAAAAATATTTGGTTCTCTTTTCAGTCATAAACCCAAGTGGTCCTATGTCAATATTAAGGAATAGAATCAGGAAAAATCAGGTACTTGTAAATATTGTTGTTCCAAATGTAATGGCAGAAACAGTAATACATGAGCAAAAGATCTGTAGGATTAGAAAAAAATGTCCATACATTTTGAAATTAATTAATTAATTAATTAATTAATAATAAATAAAATTCCAAAAATATACCATTAACACATTTTGTTTTGGCCATCTACAGCTGAGCACAGACCTGACTTTAAGAGTTGTTATATATCTAGGGGTAAGTCTTCCTTGGAAAAAACTTATTTTTCTTTTTCTAGTGGTTATTAATAAGAGATAGCTTTATGGTTATGGATGGGGCTTATGTCCACTTCCTTTCTCAACACTGGAATCCTATCAAACCAAGAATTGTACAGGCTGCTGGTCTCTGTGAGCTCATACATGTATTAGCCCTACTGCTTTGGAAGCCTTGTTTCCTTGGTATTTCCTTTTCTCTCTATCTAAAAATCTTTCTACCTCCTGTTCTGCAAGGTTTCCTGAACCATACTGGAGGGAATTGATGGAGGAGTCCCATTTAAGACCAAGTGATCCAAAATCTCTCATTCTATGTACATTGCCCATTTCTGGGTTGCTATGGAACAATTTTTGTACTCTGTAAATATATATTGCTCACATTGTTAATAAAAAGTTGATCAGCCTATTGCTAGGTAGGATTTTGGGAGCACAGAGAATGCTTGGAAGAAGAAAGGTGGAGTCAGAGAAGTTGCCAGGAGATGCAGAGGAAGCAAGACCTGCTAGAAGACAGGTAAAGCCACAAGCCACGTGGCAGCACACAGATTAATAGAAATGGGTTAATTTCAGTTATAAGAACTAGTTAGGCCGGGCGCTGGTGGTGGTACACGCCTTTAATCCCAGCACTTGGGAGGCAGAGGCAGGCAGATCTTTGTGAGTTCGAGGCCAGCCTGGTCTACAGAGAGAGATCCAGGAAAGGCGCAAAGCTACACAGAGAAACCCTGTCTCAAAAAAACAAACAAACAAAAAAAAAAGAACTAGTTATTAATAAGCTGATCTATTGGCCAAGCATTTATAATTAATAATAAGTCTCAGTCTGGTTATATGAAAATGGTTGTAGAGACACAGAGAAACTCTACCTACAAATGGGGTCTGAACATCCAGCAACATAGTTCCACTTAAGGCTTGAGAAAGCTTGAAATAAAATATTCCAAGCACCCCCCCCACACACACACACAAAAAAAAAAATGGAGGCAAACTGGGCTTCCTGACAAGGATCTTTTCTTGGATAGGCTCAATATTAGTGACAAACAGAGGTGATCTCCTTTATGAGACAGTTTCCTTGGCTTGGTACTAGTGGCAAATATAGGTGTGGATCTTTTAAGAGGCCCTGATATCAAACACTTAAATAGGGTTTATGAGCAGTGAGTGGGCAGTCCACTACCCAGTGGTGGCATGGATCCAAAAACTTCCCAGAGTTGGGGTGGTAAACATGGCTCTCATCACGAAGCTAGGCTCTCAGGGAACTAAGCAGGGTGAAGCCAACCATCAATGCAGAGGCAGAGGGCCAAGCCATGCCAGTTAGCAGTTCAAAGGCTCATTCAGCCAGAAAAAGGTTACAGATTCTCAGTAAAGACAGGTTCAGATGGAAAAAGCCTCAGAATGGGTCATAGTTTGTTTAAAAATAAACATAAGCTTGGAAGAAAGTAGAAAAAGAGTATATACATCCATAGATTAAAAATACAGTTTAAAAAATAATAAAGTCCTTAAAAAGTAAAGTTATAAAAAACAAAAAAGCTACATAAAGAAAGGAAATACACAGAGAGTCTGGATTCTGTATGTTATTGGGTTGTCTTTAGATTTTCTGATTGCTAATAAAGGAACAACAGCTACTAAGACACACTGGATTATGAAAACTGCTGGATTAAAACAACCTATATATTTTTTAAATGTCTTGACTTCAAAATGGAAGTAAAAAGATATTTTGCTTTAGGAGAGAAGTTATGCTTTTATTTCAATGTGAATTGAGAGGCTATGCATTCATCCCAGGTTGATATGGATCAGGTTTGATCAAGAAAGGCTCCCTGAAAATCTCAGGTTCAAACATAAAGAAAAATTCTACAAGACAAGTAACATATATTTTACCTGTTTAAAGATAAAACAACAACAACAAAACATCTTTAACTGACTTGTACATAGCACATGTTCCATACTTGCAATATGTTACCTGTAAAAGCTTATGTATCTTCAGAACAAGGTGACCAAATACCAATGAAAACAGATGGCCCAGGTGATCCAGCATCTCAAAATGCCTCTTTTATACTCTCCTCAGAATTCTGTACCCAAAAAAGCTTCAATGCTGCTGCCTCAGATGATCCAGCCTCACAGACTACTTCAACCAAGACTTATTATTCTGATTTTCTCAAGGTTTCCCTCAAAGATACCAGTACCCAAGATCAGCAGGAAGTAATCTAGAGAACGACACCCACATTACCAAAAGATCACTTATGGATGTTTATTATCATTTAAGGAGGGTTGGTTACAAGTTGTTATTGGTAATGTTCAGAAAAAAAAAACTGAACAATGGAGATTAGATTCAGGTGTCTTGTTCTAAAAATAAAGAGGGGGATATGATATAGAAATGATGAGATAAAAGGGTAGATTATTAAATCTACTTTAATCCAAAAAACAACTATTAATATCAAAATATTTTACATTGGTATGTATTTTGGTTTATTGATACAAATTTAAAGTTATTTTTGCTATATTATGTGTATGTTTCTACTCTTGTTTGTGGTATCATGCTTATGCAACTCATTTAAAAATTACTGTATAAGTAAAAAATACAGGTTAGTAGTTAGTCATCTACAATAATCAAACTTGTAGTCATATTAGGTGTGTTTTCAAGGTTAAACAGATATATTCAGATAGGTGGTCTTCAAATAATTCAAAGACCTACAGAATATGGCATTTAAAATATTTTAATAACATAAGACTTTTATTGACAGTAAGACACATCTGCTCCTGGCAGCACCAATTTTCTTCAGAGAAGGTAATGAGCATTTAAGAAACTCCATATGGAGTTTGCTTTCCCTATGTCAAAAGCTAGCCATTTGGGCAAAGAAGCTACCTTTGCCTCAGTTGCTGACAGTATGCTGTCCAAACTAGACCAGCAGGATGCAAAAAAAAAAAGCAAATGCCAAACTCTACCAAAACAAGGTAGGACAGTCCTTCAACATTCCCTGCTTCTCAGAAATATCTGTCAGATATACTAGGCCTGTAGGCCAAAGATGGTGCCCTAATGTTACAATAAAACTTTGGGTGACTGTCCAGGGAGCCAAATGTCGCTGTAATTAGGTAACATTACATCTTATGGGTGTAATATAAAGACTAAATTGTTATATTTACAGTTTTCCTCAGTTATGATAAAAAGTAAATTAGGCATAAAACTTTAGATTCACAAAGATAAGATAGATGATAAAATGATTTCTCTAAATTTTCCAAATACAAATAGACTAAGTATTATAGTTGTAATTCTTACTTGACAACTCTTTTGTTATATATAATTTTACTATGTTAAAGGTAAAACCTTCCTTTTTAATTATACAAAAAGGGAGAATGCTGTGAAACAATCTTTGTGCACTATAAATATGTATTCCTCACATTGTTAATAAAAAGCTGGTTGGCCTATGGCTAGGCAGGATTTGGGGGGCACAGACAATTCTGGGAAGAAGGAAAGTGGAGTCAGAGGAGCTGCCAGGAGACACAGAGTGACCAAGATATGCTGGAGGACAGGTAAAGCCATGAGCCACATGGCAGCATATAGATTAATAGAAATGAGTTAATTTAAGGTGTAAGAACTAGTTAGTAACAAACCTGAGCTATTGGATGAGCATTTATAATTAACAATAAGTCTCAGTCTAGTTATTTGGGAGTGGCTGCCAAGACACAGAGAAACTCCACAAACATTGAGTCTGTATTTTTCCCATCTACTGCAGTAGGAAGCTTCTCTGATGATGGCTGAGTAAGACACTGAACTATGAGCATAGCAGAATATCATTATGAGTCATTTTGCTTCAGGGTTCCTTTAGCAGAACAGTTATGTTTGATTTTTCCCTGTATGCCTTGTCTATATAGTCTCAAGTTCTCGGTCATTTAAATAGTGTCAAAGGTGGATTCCATCTTGTGGAGTGGGCCTTATGTCAAGTCAGATATTGGATGCTTGGTCCCCACACTTTGTGCTGATGTTGTACTAACATATCTTGCCAGCAGATAATTATTCTGGACCTAAAGTTTTATAACTAGGTTGGTGCTTAATGTTCTCCTTTGGTAGTGTGCAGAGAACCTTCCAGTACCTTGAACATGCTCCATAGTTTTAAAGGTACCAGCTCAACTTCTCCATGTTCAATGAGTGGTGTAGGTATTGTTGTCTGACAGTAGAGCCTCACCTTCAGTTTGTCCAAAGTACCGATTAGTCTTTGCAATAGCCTTAATTGTTTGGGGCTTCTGAAAAACTTGAGCATTCCCAGAACTGGAGGCTTCATTTGTCAATGAGAGATGTAGAGTTGGACATCTGTCTCTCCCATTATTTGGCAATTCAATTCAGACCACACACACACACACACACACACACACACACACACACACACACACACAAACACACACACGAATCTTCTGCTGTATTTGGTTTCCAAGTAATCCTTCAAATGGCCCTTAGTTTTAGCTGTCCCTCCCCATATACTTGCCCTTGTCCCTCTCTTCTCTCCTCCTCCATTAGTACTATCTATTCTATTTCTGCTTCATCTGGCAATCCAGTCCTCTCCCAGTACCTTACTCCATACCTAACTTCTGTGGTTATATGGATTGTAGCCTGATTGTTGAAGACTTAATTAACAACAATATATAAGTGAAAATATATCATATTTGTCTTTTTGGATCTGAGTTACTTCACTCAGGATGATTTTCTTTTTTCTATTCATTTTCCTGGAAATTTCATGATTTCATTATTTTAAAAGTTGGGCAATATCTCAGTTTTCTGGAGAACTAACATGCTGATCTTCAAAGCATCTGTATAAGTTGATACTCTCACCATCAATGGATGAATTTATCCCTTACTGTACATCCTCACTTGCATAAGTTGTCATTTGTTTTATTGATCTTCACAATTCTGACTAGTATAAGATGAAATCTAAAAGTAGTTCTGATTTGTATTTCCCTGATGTCTAAGAATGTTGAACATTTTTTTAAGTATTTCTCAGTCATTTGAGTTTTCTCTTTTGAGAAATCTCTGTTTTGATTTGCACTCCATTTTTAATGGGTTATTTATTTTCTTGGAGGACATTTTTTTAGTTCCTTATACCTTTTAAATATTAGCACTTATTAGATGGGTAATTGGTTCAAATTTTTTTTTCCAATCTGTAGTCTGTCAGTCTTTCCAAATGATGATATCCTTTGCTGTGCAAAACCATCAGTTTCATGAGATCTTGTTTCTAATTGTTGTAAGCGAACATGCCATCTGTGCTCTGTTTGGAAAGTCTTTTCCTATGCCAATGAGTTCAGGACTATTTCTCACTTTCTTTCCTTGCATTTTAAATGGATCTGGCCTTATGTTGTGGTCTTTGATTCATTTAGTTTACTTTTGTACAAAGTGAAAAGTATGGATGTATATGCATCATTCTACTCTCAGCATTCCAGTTTGACTAGCACCATTTGTTGTAGATGCTGTCATTTTCCCAGTGTGTATTTCAGGATTTATGAATTTATGTCTGGGTCTTCAACTTGATTCCATTGGTCAAAATGTCTCTTTTTCTACTGAGATGGAAACTGTTGCTGAGTATAGTAGTCTGTGTTAGCATCTGCAGTCCCTTAGAGGTTGTAAAACATCCATCCATGCCCAAATGACAGATGTTATTCTAATATGTATTCCCTTATATGTTACTTGATCTTTTTCAATTGCAGCTTTTAATATTTTTTCTTTGTTTTAGACATAATGTTTTGATTATTATGTTTCATGAGGAGATATCTTTTGTAGTCCAGTCTATTTGGTGTTATGTATGTTTCTTGTACCTTGATAGGTACATCTTCCTTTAAGTTAGGGGAATTTTCTCCTATGATTCCATTTCAAGTATTTTCTGAGCTTTTGTGTTGGGTTTCTTCTTCTTCTGTTGTTCCTATTATTCATAGATTTGGTCTCTTCATGGTGTCTCAGATTTCCTGGCTCTTTTATGCTAGAATTTCCTTAGATTTAAAATTTTCTTTGGCCTAAATATTCACTTATTCTCTCTTGCCTTCAGTAACTGAGATACCTTATTCCATCTCTTATTCTTATTGATGAGGTTTTTGCTTTAGTTTCTAAATTTTTATTTCCCCTTTTTTCCTTAGCTTGAGTATTCTTTCTTGATTCTATTTCTACTTTCATGTATTGTACAGTTTTCTTCCTTTAATCCCACTGTTCGTTTTTGTTTTCATAGATTTCATTGACGGGTTTATTTATATTCTCATTAATGTCCTGACTTATGCTTCAGCTGTATTTTATTTCTGGATGTCTACTGTAGTAAGGTTCCTGGGTTCTAGTGGAGACATAATCTGCTGGCTATTATGGATGGTGTTTTATGCTGGTATTTGGGTATCTGGTTTGGGGATGATTATTTCTTTGTTGTTTTTTGTTGTTGTTTTGTTTTGTTTTGTTTTCGAGACAGGGTTTCTCTGTGTAGTTTTGGTCCCTGTCCTGGATCTCGCTCTGTAGACCAAGCTGGCCTTTAACTCACAGAGATCCACCTGGCTTTGCCTCCCGAATGCTGGGAATAAAGGCATGTACCACCACCACCCGGCAGAGGGATGATTATTTCTTATGTGCTGGTTCTGATCTTCTCTTTGTTTGATGTTTTTTCAGTCCTTGATTTCTGTTACCCTCTCTGGTAATTAAAAATATATAGTGGCTGTGGGTTACTTGGAAGGGACTGCTTCTGAGTCTCTGACATTTGTGATCACTGGAGGCCATAGGTAGAACTTGTATCTAGGTATTGGAAGATGATTGAAATAGGAATGGAATAGGTTGGATATAGAAGAGGTTTCACAGGAAAAACAAAAGTTAGATCTGACATGAGGATCTATGAAGTTGGCAGGAATGAAGAAAGAAAGGAATACTGGTCTGGGGATGAGGTTAAGGGGTTGGAGTTGAAGGACAAAAAGGAAAGTGAATACTGCCTACCTAATGCCCTGGCCACCAGGGCCAGTAGATTTCCAAGAAGAGAGTTGTTTGGGTGTTGGAAGCTGAGACTGAAAGATGCTGTAGAGAATAAAGGCTGTAGCAGAAAATCTGCTTATTCCCCTAAGAATGAAGGCAGAAAAGAAGAAGGTAAGTTTGCTACAAAGCCATGGATAAGACTGGGGAGTTTGAATTGGAGAAGGGCAAGGAGAAAATCACCAACTTGATTCCCGGGCTCTCTTTTCCAATGGTTTTCCATGAAGAGACTGCCTTAAGTGTTTAAGGTTGACACAAAGGGATGGAGTGGGTGCTGAAGGCTGTAGGAGATCTGCTTAGTTCCAAGGATTTGAGGCAGAGAGGAATGAGAGAGCAAAAGAGAATGTCTGCTTCAAAGCTTAGGACAAGCCTAGGGAACTAAAAATGGAGAATATGAGAGAAAGTGAACATTGCCTACCTGATATCCTGGCTGGATTTAATTAAACAGTCATGTAATTTATATCACAGAACAACTATGAATTTTCAGAAAGAAATGAAAGTGTAAATGAGATATTGTTTAGAAAATGAAAATAAGACTTTTATAAATAATAGTTTAGTTGAAAACATGCAAATATGTACTCCTTTCTACAACTAATTTTCTATTTCAACCACCTTATTTTCTGCTCAAAAATGAAAAGCTACAAATTTCAAAAATTATATTAAACATTTTTTGGAAAAAAATTAGGAACTATCTAAAATTAGAAAAAAATTCTTAAAACATTCTGATCATTTCACTTTGAAGACTTTATACTTATTTTTGCCAAATGGTTCTAATGAAGAGTTCACTCAAGCCCAGACTGAAAACGGTGGTATTTTCCAGTAAACTTCATAAATTTTTTTAAAAGAATATTTTTATTCCAGAGAAATGTCATTATTACTTTTTAAGTATCTATTTACTTTTGATATTATAATATATTTGCATTTCTTGTTCCAAACCTTCCCATGTACCCCTTCTTAGTCTTTTCCAAAATATGCCTTCCTTTTAAAAATTGTTGTTTTACACACACACACACACACACACACACACACACACACACACACACTTTCCTCCATAAATAGATATGTATAATCATTCAGCCTCTAAAATGTTACATTTAGTATCTTTTCAGTATTGAACATTTGGTATTGGGTAACAAATTGTTTTATTTTTCCCCCGGAGAAGAATATTTCTGCCACTCTCAGAATTCTTTAGTTGACTGTAGTTCTTTGTGTGAAGTTGAAGTATCCTGGGCTTTCATCTGTCCAGGATAGCATATGTATTGGTGTCCATGTTCAGCACATTTTTAGGCAGAAGAGGGAAATTAAGCCTAGCACCAGAAACCTAGATAACTGCCCAGTGCTAATGATGTCATAAAACTTGGAAGTGAACCAGCAACCCCTACTTTACTAAAGCAGGATAATCCGTAACTGTATTATAAATATTTGTCCTTATAACCACATATACGTGTAGTAATCACCCACCATTAAGGAAACAAATTTTGGAAACAAGATGGAAACTAGAAACTGAAACCTAGAACCTTTACAGAAAACTAGAACCATTGAAAATGCAGAGAAGTAGAGCCCAATCCCAAGTGATACATCTAAATTGCAAACCCTAAACCAAAATTTCAGGCATCATTGCAAAAGAGACAACAAAAAGACTGTGAAAACCAGAGGATCAGGATGTTTGTTCTGAGACTGTATCTTCTATTAATGTCAGAAACAAAATGTTATTTCCAGACTGTCCCTTGTGTTATTCATAAATTTCCAGAAGTTTATTCAGGGACACTGAACTTGAGTTTTGAAGTTCAGGAGTATAATCTTTATGCAAAGCTCAGTTTTACTTTTTATTAAATATGTAACTATTAAGTATTACAAACTTTGGACATTTTCCCAATTATATGCAATTTTGGACATAAAAATAGAAGTATTTAACCACAGATTTTAAACAAAATTTAATATTTGAAGTTGACGCTTACACGGTCTCATCTCTGAATGCTGATGTCTAACAACTATTACATTATTTCAAACTTCCAATTAGAAAAAAATTATTTGATGGCAAAATAGAATTCATTTCTTTTTTTCATTATGTCAATAATATTTCCACCTAATATGTAATATTTCACATAATGAATTACCCACAATTAGAATTTGTCAGAACTCTTAGTTTGTTTGCTTTGAAACAAGCCCAAACCACCTATTTTCTTCATATTCAGCCTCCTATTACAATAGACTATTTTAGAATTTAAAATACTGTTATAGACACAAACATATCTACTTATTTACTTATTTTCAACTTAGTAACAACTAAGTTAGTTACTTAAAACTAACCTTAAATTAAAAAATTAACCTCATTCTAATTTTACCTTAACCTATCATTATCTACTTTCCAAAGTCAATATTTCATTTATGGTTGTGCTGGATAGTTTTATGTCAACTTGACACAATCTAAAGTCATCTGAGAGGAAGGAATATGAGTTATTGAAAATGCTATCATAGATTGCATTATATGCAAGCCTGGGAGGCATTTTCTTGATTAGTGATAGATGGAGTGAGCATAGTCCATTGTGGGTGGGGCCATTGCTGTGTTGGTGGTCCTGAGTTCTATAAGGAAGCAGGCTGATCAAGCCATCAGGATCAAGCCAGTGGGCAGCACCCTACATGGTCTTTGCATCAGCTCCTGCATCCAAAGTCCTACCCTGTTTAAGTTCCTGTCCTGACTTCTTTTGATGAAGAATAGTGTTGTGGAAGTGCAAGCCAAATAAAGCCTTTCCTTCCCATGATTCTTTGTCCATGGTGTTTCATTACTATTACAATAATGGTAACTCAAACTAGAAGAATGCTATATGTTGATTATCAATTTTATGACTCCTCTCTCTGGTTTTGATATTTTTATTTTCTGGTTCACACTAATTTCATAATCAATATAAAACATTTAACCATAAACTTTAATTATCTAACCAAAGAGATGCTTTAAAACTGTTTCCCATTTAAGAATTTTGTAGCTGCTATAATGTGAGAAAGTAGATTTAAAGTTCTCTATTCTGAAATAACATTTTAGGAATAACTTATAAACTTCTGCAATTCTTCATAGAACTTGAAAGGAAATTTTTCAGCTTTGTACAGAAACAAACAAAAAATTAGGATAGCAAAAACACTCAAACAGGATCAAATAACTGCTAGATGTATTACTATCAACAAACTCAAATTGTGCTACAGAGTTATAGCAATAAAAAACAATTTGGTATAGGCAAAAGGACAGACACATTGATTGGTAAAATAAAACTGAAGACTCAGTAAAAGTCAACAAACCTATGGACACCTTAACTTTTATTTTAAAAAGCTGGAAATACATAATGGAAAAAGAAAGCATCTAAGTAAAATTGTGGGAAAACTTGATGGCTATATGCACAAGAATCCAAACAGATCCTTACTTATCACCATGTAAAAAACTTAACTCCAAACTTATCAAATACCTCAAAATAAGAGTAGTTACATTTAATTTAATAGAAGAGAATGTAGGGAATAGTTTCAAACTCATTGGTAAAGGAAAAGACTTTCATAACAGAGCACTTGCAGCAAAGGCACTAAGATTAGCAATTAATAAATAGGACCTCATGAAACTGAAAAGCTTCTATAAGGCAAAGGACACCATTATTCAGATAAAGTGGGAAGCTACAGAATGGGGAATAATGTTTACTAGTTACACATCTGTTAGAAGTCTAAATAGCTATTCTTGGTTGTCAAGTTGACTACAGATGCAATTAACTAAAGCACAAATGGCTGGGCACACCTGAAAAATACTTTTTTCTTAATTAAATTATTTGAAATAGCAAGACCGACTTCTTTTTTTAACTTTTATTTATTCTTTGTGTCTTTAACATCATGCATCTCAGTCGCATTCATTTCCCTGTTCCTTTGTATCCCCCTTCTGCCCTTGCAATGTCTCTCCCAAAATAAAATAAAATAAAATTTAAGAGAAAAAAAATTTTTTAAAGAGAGAAAAAAATCTTGTCGTGGAAGCTATAGTGTGACACAGTGAGTCACACAGTAAAACCTTTTTCCATGTATCTTTCCTTGCAAGTATTCATTACAAAGAGTCATTGGTCTGGTTAGAGGCCTCTGATTTCTGCTACACTATTGATGCTAGGCCCTCACTGGGACTCCTCTTGGATATCCTGTTGCTGCCCTATATCATGGAGATCCTGCAGTATTGGATCTGCAGGACATGTCCCTTCATGTGCTCCAGCAGATCATAGATAGGGTGGATGTTGTGGTGCGCCAACTCATAACCCTGGTTCTGGGCCTGGGTAGTTTCAGGATTGGTCTGCCCACCAGCTCTCATCCATCCTTACTACCAGAGCGATCTCTCTGGCATTGCCCCAGCTAGCTCACCCTATGCAGCAATGATCAGGGGGCAGAGCCGGTTCTCTTGCTTCCATGTCCTCAGGATCGACTCACCCACACCTACACTATAAGGGCCAGCTCTACTGTGTTGCACAGATAAGATGCATGGGCCACTATCCTGGTTGCTGCAGCTGGTAGGGGGAAGGGACAGCTCTCCTGCTCTTAGGATCTCAGGGCCAGCTCTTCCACCCAACACAGGCTGCAAGGGGTGATGGGGACGCATCGCTCCCTTGCCCTTTGCCACCACATGGCAGATGAAGGGTGCGACCAGATCTTCCATGCTCACATTCTTGGGCCATCTCACACATGTTCCCATCAACAGGGTCAGCTCTACTGTGCTGCTCAAGGAAGGCACTGGACCATTCTTCTGAGTGCTGCAGCTGGTGAGGGGTTGGGTCAGCTCCCCTGCTTGCTGCAGGTGACAAGGCATGGAGCGGGAGGCATCTTTCTTTCCCTCACCCATGCCACCACATGGCAGATGACGGGAATGGGACCTGCTCTCCCATTCTCATGCCCTCAGAGCCAGCTCACCCATGTCCCTGTGAACGAGGTCAGCTCTATTTTTAGATAGTGATTGTTGGAATAGCTAAACCAATCCTGTAAGCTATTCTAATAAATCCCCTT
>CABHPP010146104.1:0-57027 GCA_902168425.1 Peromyscus attwateri | reverse complement strand
CAATTGACTTTCTATCATAACTAAGGAAATCTATAACTATAATAATCTATGATTCAACTTCATCAAGAACTCCAGAATGATACAATATTACCTGAGTGAACAGAAACTGCAGTACAAACCACTTCCAAACCTATAGAACCTACAGAGACATCTGGCTGCCTGGACAGTCACCCAAAGTTCCTCTGTAAAATTGGGGCATACAATCTTTGGCCTACAAATCTAAAACATCTGGAAGAATTTTTTATGAAGCAGGAATTTTTAAGGACTGTCCTGCCTTGTTTTGGTAAACTTCAACAGATTTTTCCTTTGTGTACTGCTTGTCCAGTTTGTACAGCATACTGTCAGCAGTCAAGGCAAGAGCAGTTTCTTACCCAAATCAAAGTAAACTGCATATAGAGTTTCTTTGGTGTCTATCATCCTTTTAAGAAGTAGATCAGGCTGGGAGACGGTAGCGCACACCTTTAATCCCAGCACTTGGGAGGCAGAGCCAGGTGGATTTCTGTGAGTATGAGGCCAGCCTGGTACAAGACAGGCACCAAAACTACACGGAGAAACCCTGTCTCAAAAAAAAAAAAAAGTAGATTAGTGCTGTCAGGAACAGATATGTCTCACTGTCATGAAAAGCCTCAGGTTCTTAAACATCTTATATACTATATTCTGTGGGTCTTTGAAGTGTTTGAAATTTGATTATTATAGATAACTAACTACTTACCTGAATTTCTTAATTATATATTACATTTTAAAATGAGCTGTATAAGCACAATACCTTAAATAAGAATAGAAATATGCATACAGTTTAACAAAAATAACTTTAAATTTGTATCAATTTACCAAAATCTATACCAATGTAAAATATTTGAGGTTAATAGTTGTCTTTTTATCCAATATTCATATATTCCCACTAAATGATGATAAATATCCATAACCCACCAAATGACCAAAAACCACCCACCTCATCTCGGATTACCTAGACTGCTTTCTGTTGTCTGTGGATGAAACCATGTTTTTAGGGAATCTGAGAAAATTGAAATAATAGTCAAGTCCTGGGAAAACTAATATAACATTTGTTGGCTAGTCACTGTGCAATTGGAAAGCATAAGACTTGTCTGCAGTCCTGGCTAGAAGTATCTATGAGACTGGACCATCTCAGCCAGCAGCCTTGAAGCTGTTCTGGATGCAGAACTCTGAGGAAACTGCAACAGAGGCACTCTGAAAGGCTGGATCACCTGGGCCACCTGTTTTTATTGGTGTCTGGTCCCCTTGTTCTGAAAACACACAAACTTTCAAAGGCAACATACATATCTATATTAACACAAGTATGTGTAGAAAAATTTCTAAATGGTCTTATTAAATAAGAAACACAGAGCCAAATATAGGGGTGAAAGTCTTAGATCAGGGAAATAGGGAAAGCCACCAGCTAACCTTACCTCACCAACTTTGCAGCTTCTAATGGGAGTTACTTCCTGTCTACCCATGCCTTTATTGTCTTGCTGTTCTGCCCTCTCATTGACTATCTTAGCCCAGCTACCTCACATCCTCTTCCTAAGTAGCACTGTCACTTTCTGTCTGTCTGTACAGACCTCCAGGTCTCTATGGTTGGTACTGGGATTAAATGCGTGTGTCACCACGCTTGACTCTGTTCCCTAGTGTGGCCTCGAACACACAGAGATCCTGCCTGCTAAGGGATTAAGGGCATGTGCTGCCTGACTTCTTGTTTACTTAAAATGGCTGGCCTTTCCCCACTGATCTCCAGGCAAGTTTTATTTATCAAAGCACAAATAAAATATCACCACAAGTATGGACTGTGCATTGCACACAAGCCAGCCAAAGATGATTTTTTTTGTTTTATGTTTAAGCAGGTAAACTATATGTCACCTGTCTTATAGTTTTTCCAGGTTTATTTTTCTATATCTGTAACCAGGATTTTCAGGAGGTCTTCTCTTATCAAACTGATCTCTATCAACTTTGGATGGATCCACAGCTTTTCATTTCCTGTGTAAACAAAAACATAACCTCTTCCCCAAAGCAATACATTTTTTGTTTTCCATTTTAAAGTTAAGGCATTCCTAAAGTATTTAGGCTGCTTTATTTCAGCAGTCCCTTTCACAATCCCATGTCTCCCAGGAACTGTCATTAGCTCATCAGTATTCAAAAAATACAAAGACAACACAGTACCATGTAGAATACAGACTCCCTTTGTATTTTTCATCTCTACGTGGCTTATTCTTTTTTTATATTACATATCTCTTTAAAGACTTTATTTTATTATTTTTAAACTATTTTTTCCCTCTGACTCTCTATATCCCCTTTTCTTTTCTTCCTTAAGCCTACACACATTTTTCAACATACTGGAACTTGTTTAGAGTTTATTTTCCATCTGAACCTGCCTTACTGTGTATCTCCAGTCCTTTTTGTCCACATGAGCAAATTCCCAAACTAAGGGACTTTGCATTGGTGGCTCTGGTGTCTGGCTCCACCTTGCTTAGTCCCTGAAAGCTGAGCTTTGTGGTGATATGTTATTTGTGCTGAAATGTGGTGATATTTTATTTGTGCTTTAATAAGTAAAGTTTAACTGGAGATCAGAGGAAAAAGGCCAGCCATTATATGTGTGGTAGCACATGCCCTCAATTCCATCACTTAGCAGGCAGGATCTCTGTGTATTCAAGGCCACACTAGGGAACAGAGCCAAGCATGGTGACACACGCCTTTAATCCCAGTATGCACCATAGAAGTCTGGAAGTCTGTACAGACAGACAGAAAGTGACAGAGCTGTGTAGGAAGAGGAAGTGATGTAGCTGGGCTAAGAGAGCCAATGAGAGAACAGAACAGAAGAGGCATATAAACATGAGTATACAGGAAGAAGCTCTCTTTGGAAGCTGCAGAGTTGGTGAGGTGAGTTTAGCTCGTGGTTTGTCCTATTCCTCTGATCTTTCTCTAAGGCTTTAACCAAAATTTCTGGCTCCATGTTTTTTATTTATTTAGACCATTTAGAAATTCATCTACAGAGCTTTATACCCCAGGGCCTGGCTAACAGCGGTGGTTTTTTAACTGGGAACTGAAGTCAGCTTCCCCAGCTCTGGGATGCCGGTGCCTGCTGTGGCATGTGTCCCTATCCAGCAAGCTGTTTCTACTTAATGTTTTGACTGCGCAAGGGCTCGGTGTATGGCAAAGTCTCTGAAAGAAGCTGTATCCATTTTTTAAAAAAATCTTTCTCAGGCCCTTTGTGGAAATACAGGCCTCACTTTGGAACATCAAAATGTACCAGGCTTTTTCTTTTGGGCCACCAACCAGCTCCCAAATCATAACACAGAGACTTATTATTAGTTTTGAATGCTTGGCCTAGCTTAGGCTGGTTTCTGGCTAGCTGTTTTAACTTAAATTAACCTGTTTCTCTTTATCTACCTTTTGCCTTGGGGCTTTTTACCTTTCTTCCTTCTGTGTATCTTACTTTCACTGCTTCTCATGTCTGCTGCCTGGCGTCTGCCTGGCTTCTTGCCCTGGGTGTGTCTCTCATTCTCTACTCCTTCTCTCGTTCTTCCTCCTTTTTTATTTAAGCCTAGATTTTTCCTCCTATTTATTCTCTCTGCCCACCAGCCTTGCCTGTCCCTCTTCTGCCTAGCTATTGATGGTTCATCTCTTTATTAGATCAATCAGGTGCTTTAGGGAGGCAAAGTGGAATAAATGCAACATGTATTTTCATAATTAAACAAATTCAGCATAAACAAAAGTAACACATATTTACCCAGTTAAAGTAATATTCTGCAGCATAAACAAATGTAACACATCTTTGCCTGGTCAAAACAATAATCTACCACAATTGCCAATGTTTCCTAAGTCTCAGTAGTATGGTATTTACTTTTTTAGTTAAATTATTCCTAAGTACTTAATTTCTGGTACTATTATAAATAAGATTGTTTTCTTAATCTATTTTGGTACTTTATTTTTATACATACACATTCTACTGACTTTTTAAATATCTTAATCAAATTTACTGAATTTATAACAATTTGGGGGTAAAAATCTAAAAGATTTTCTATATATAAGGTTTAAGCACTAACAAGAAAGTTACCCTTCCAGCTGTCCAGTTTGAACACCATTTATTTCTTCTTCCTGCCTAATTGCTCTGGCTAGGCTTTCCAACACTTGTTTGAACAGGAGTGAACACAAGCATCCTTGTCTTGCCCTGGTCTAGGAGGAAAGGCATCCAGATTCTCGCTGTTGACTTGGCTTTAGGTATTGACTTGTCGTGTGGGCTTTATGGCTTAGAGGAACATTTTATTTATATTCATCAGTTTGTATAATGAATGTTGAATTTAATCAAATTCCCTTTCTTTTTTTGTCCTTAGTGTGTAAATCACATTTATTTATTGATGCAAAAACTTGAATTATAAAAATAACTGGAGAGAAGAGAGGAAAAGTTCTAGACCATTGGTCTGAACAATGTAAAAATTCCTATATAAGAAGGAAACAACCGAGTGAAGAGACAACCAACAAGTGGGGAGGAAATATTCACTAGCTGATAAAGGGGTAACTTTCAAAATGTGTGGGGAACAGTAAGGGAAAAAATTTAAATGGGCAAAGTTTGCAGTTTTTTTTTTTTTAATCCAAGAATTGTGAGCCTAGGCTACTTTTTGTGCTGAAGTCCTGTTTGGAGTTTCTTTTAAGTTCTATAGAAATCTTTGGGTTTATTTTCTTGTTCTGTGTAAAGGACATTGAAATATTAATAGGAAGGACATATTGCATAGACAAAGCATATATCAAAATAGATATTTCTCAAAAGAAGACATATAAATGGCTAAGAAGCACATGAAAAGACACAGAGCATCTCTAATCAAGGAAATACAAATTAAAGGCATCGTGAGGCATCATGTCACAATTTTTAGGATGTCTATTATTAAAAGATGAATGACAGCAAGTGTTGGCAGGATGTGGAGGAAAGGGGATTTCTTTATACTATTGTTGGAATGTAAATTAGTAGATCCATTTGCAACATAATAAAGTTTCCTCAAAAAACCCAAAATTAGATTATGATGTACCAATTTTATTTCTGGATATATTACCCCTCCCAAAGGAAATTATCTGCTTTCTCAGGTTCATTGCACCATTAGTCACAAAAGGAAGATATACAAGGAAAAGATGAATGAATCAAGAAAATGTAGTGTTTATAAACAACAGAAAGCTATTTGTTTATTAAAAAGAAGAAAATTGTGTCATCTGAAAACATAAAGAAACCTGGAGAACTTTATGCTAAGTAAAATAATCTAGGCACAGAAAGATAAATAATACCACATGATCTCACTAAATCTGTAGAGTCTAATAAAGTCAAACTAGAAGAAAAAGAAAGTAGAATGGTAGTCACCACACGCTGGTGGACTCAGGGTGGGAGGGTGGGAGTAGATGAAGACTTTTTGGTCAAAAGATACAAAGTTTCAGTCAGAAAGCAACTAATTTAAGATCTATAATACTTCAAGATAATCACAATTGCTCATAAAACATTGCACATAACAGAACTACTAATAGAGTTCAAATGTTCTCACCAAAAAAGTGCAAATATGAGATGACAGACATGTTAATTAAAGAGATTTAATGATTCATACATATAAATTAAAATATTGCATCCATAAATAGATTCAATAAATACTTGTCAAGTCAGAATGAAGCTGAAAAAGGAAAGAAAGAAACCGAAGTCCCAGTGAGATGGAGAACGCAATGGAGAATGTTTAGTGTATGAATTTCTCAGAGGTGATAGATGAACAGAGCTGGGTGTTCCGCTCCCTGCTGGAGAGAGGCAGCAGTCATGGTGATGGCCTAGGGAGGCAACGTGTTGAGGCTTCTCCTGTATGCTTAGCCTTAGGCCTGTTTTTCTTTCATGTATCCTGATAATTTTTGAGCCACACATGCCTTGTCAATCTTCTTTGCATAAACTAGATGAAATGTGTGTTGTTGGGAACCTTGTCAATATAACCCAGGTGACCGAGCTCAGGAGATTGGTTGTTATGAATAGTCAACAACATGGCCAAGGAAGTATGCCTAAGGCATGTTGGCTAAACTGTTGAATTTACTCAGGAGCAGTGCAGTTGTATCATGACGTAGTTCTAGTTTTTGTTCTTTGAGTCATATCCATACTAATTTCCAAATGCTATGCTAATATTACCACATTCTTGCCACCAGTGTATAAGGTTTCCCTTTTCCATCACATCTTCATCAGTATTTGCTGCTCTTTTTTAAATTTTTGTGTTAGTTCTTTGAGGATTTTATACAACATTTTTGATCATATTTAGCTACCCCAGTCTCTCTAAGATCCACAGCCCCTTCCCTACATGCCCAGCTCTGTGTCTTTTCTTTCATTTGATTCTTTTCTTAATGATAACCATTTTCATTGAATGAAATAGAATCTCAATGTAGTTTTAACTTGCATTTACTTTGATGCACATAGTTATTGGATGGTTCTATTTCTTCTTTTGAAAACCGTCTATTCAATTCATTTGTTTATTTCTGGGTTGAATGCTTTTTGATGGTATTTAGTGTTTGAGTTATTTATATATTGTAGATATTAATCCCTTGTCAGATGTATAGTTGAGAACAATTCTCTCCTTCTGTATGCTGCTGCTTCATTCTTCTGATTTTTTTCTTTGCTGTGAAGAAGTTTTTAATTTCATGCAATGTTGTTTGTCAGTTTTGTTATTGTTTATTGAGTTATTGGGGGTAATTTTTAGAAAACCTTTGCCTATTGCCTATGTTTTATTCTAGGAGTTTCATTATTTCACATCTTCTATTAAGGTTATTTATCTGTTTTGACTTTTTTATGGGGTCAGAAATGGGCGTGGCTTTATTCTTCTACATGTTGATATTTAGCTCTATAAGCAACATTTGTTTAAGAAATTGTCTTTTCTCCAGTGTCATTTTCCTTGTGCTAGCATCATGCTTTTTTTGTTACCATGGCTCTGCCATATAATTGAGACCAGCTATGTGATGCTTCAATATATTCTTTCTCCTTAGAATTGCTTTGTCTCTTTGGAATATTTTTGAGTTTTCATGTCATGTGAATTTTAGGAAAATTTAGCTTGTCTGTGAAGAATGTCATTGGAATTTTATTGGGGATTCATTGAAACTTTACACTGTATGGTTAAAAAAACCAGTTTTTAATAATATTAATTATATTGATCCATGAGTATGAGGATTTTTTCTACCTTTAAATTTTAAAAATTTCTTTCTTCAGTGTTTTAAAGTTCTCATAATAAAGTTCTTTTATCACCTTTAAAAACTATTTCTATGTGTTTCATTTTTGATGCTTTCATGAATTTTTTCCTCATTATTTCTGTCTTAGCAAGTTAACTATTAGTACATACAAAGTGTGATAGCTTGAATAGGTATGGCCCCATAGACTCATGTGTTTGAATGCTTGGTCATAGGGAGTGGCACTATTAGGAGGTGTGGCCTTGTCGGAGTAGGTATGGTATAGTTAGAGGAGGTGTGTCACTGTAGAGGAGGGCTTTGACGTCTCATATATGCTCAAGCCAGTGTGAGAGTTCACTTCCTGCTGCCTGCAGATCAAGATATAGAACTCTCAGCTCCTTTTCCAGCACCATGTCTGCCTGCATGCTGCCATGCTTCTTGCCATGACTATAATGGACTAAACCTCTGAAACTGTCAGCCAGCCTCATTTAAATGTTTTACTTTATAAGAGTTGCTATGTTTCTTCACAACAGTAGAAATCCTAAGATAGAAGTTGGTACCAGTGACTGGGCTATTGCTATGATAAGCCTGATCGTATTTTTGGGACTTTGGGTTAGGAAAGCTGTGGAATGCTTTAAGCACTGATTAATGGTCCATACTAGTAGTAACATGGAAGAGAGTGGTGCTGAGTGTGATTTGAACTGTGGGGGCCTGACTCAAGAGGTTTCAGAGGAGAAGAATTTTAGTATGTGCCTAGAGGTTGTTCTTGTGATATTTTGGTGAAGAATGTGGCTGCTTTTTGCTCTTGTTCAAAAAGTCTGCCTAAGGTGAAGAGTTGGATTAATTGCATTGACAAAGGAAATTCCAAAACTGCCTAGTATAGACAATGTAATGAGGTTACTAGTGTTGACTCTTATGGAAATTTAAAATGAAAAGGAACAAGTTGAGCAAGGTAAAGTACAAAATGTGCAATTTGAGGAGGAAAGGGGCACCAGGAAGTAGAATGAAACTGAGTCCTGTGTTCAAGGAGATAAATGGATTAAGAAATAGAATAAAGGGGATGATGACATGAGGGTAACACCTTGCCCAGATGAGCCTCCAACTTGTGAAAAGGAATTAAAGAAAAGCTTAGATATGGCTGTGGTGGTGGTGTATGCCTTTAATTCCAGCACTCCAGAGGCAGAAGCAGGTGAATCTCTGAGTTTAAGGTCAGCCTGGTCTGCAGATCTAGTTTCTGGACAGCCGAGCTGAGGCTGTGAATAAAACCATGGGAAACAGAAAGCTGGTGAATATGTAATTGAACTAGGGGGCCATGTTCTAGCCCTAGTAAACAGCAGAACATGGCAGCTTTGACCAATTGGTTCTGGCTTTAGAGTAGAGAATAGAAGAAAGGGGTTGTGGAATCTCCCTCCATGACTAAGAAAAGATGCTAAGTCCAGGTATGTGTCAGGGGTGTCTCTGAATAGAGGCCTAGAGAGGCCATTGTGTGAATCTGTAATGATGAAGACTGGATTTCTTTGGAGACCCCAAGATATTGGAGATGCCAGAGCTGTGTGATACTTGCCAAGGAAGGCTGTTAACAGGGAGTGGAACCAGCCCGAGTATTAAAAAAGTGTGTTACAGTCAACAAAACTGAAAGGAATTGGATATCTAAAGAGCGCTTTGACGCCAGACATGGATATGCAGAGTTTAGAGTTTGCCCAGATGGTTTTTGGTCTTGCTTGGTCCAGTATTTCCTCACTATGCTCCCTTTCCTCCATTTTGGAATGGTAATGTATATCCTGTGCCATAATATATTGGAAGTGTGTGATCTGTTTTTTGCTTTTTTTTTTTTTTTTTTAGTTTTGATTTTATAGGGGATTACAGTTACAGTTAAGAGATTACATGAATCTCAGAAGAGACTTTGAACTTTGGACTTTTAAACAAGTTTGAGACTATTAGAGACTATAGTACTTTTTAAAGTTGGACTTAAAGCATTTTGCATTATGCTATGGCTACAAGCTTATGGGGGCCAGGGAGTAGAATGTGGTGGTTTGAATAGGTATAGTCTCCATAGACTCATGTGTTTGAATGCTTGGCCATAGAGAGTGGTAATATTAGGAGGTGTGGCCTTGTTGGAGTAGGTGTGGCCTTATTGGAGGAAGTATGTCACTGCGGAGGAGGGCTTTGAAGTCACATATATGCTTAAACCACACGCAGTGAGACAGACTACTTCCTGTTGCCTGTGAATCAAGATATAGAACTCTCAGCTCCTTCTCCAGCACCACGTCTACTTTCATGCCACCATGTTTTACACCATGATAATAATGGAGTAAACATCTGAAACTGTCAGCCAGTCTCAATTAAATGTTTTCCATTATAAGGATTGCCATGGTCATGGTGTCTCTTCACAGCAATAAAAACCCTAACTAAACAAAGCCACTGTTTTTTTTTAAATTTTTATTTTGCATCTTGCTACTTTATTGAAAGTGTTTATGAAATCTAAGCATATTTTAGATGGAGTCTTTAGCATAGTTTAAGTATAGACTTGTCTCAGATGTAAGGTTTATTTTATTTATTCCATTGCTATTTGTATTCCTTTTATTTCTTCTTTCCATACTCCTCTTGCAATGGCTTTAAGCACCATGTTAAATAAGTGCAGAGAATATGGACATGTTTGCCTCATTCCTGATTATAGAGGAAATGTCTTCAGCTTTTCCAAATTTATTATAATATTGGCTATAAGTTTTTAACATATAGACTTAATTGTGTTATTTATTATGTCTTTATCTCTATTTCTAGTTTCTTCAGGGATTTTTTTTTAGCTAATTAGTAAAGGCAGAACAAAACAAAAAAAGGAAAGCCATTTGCTGAATATCTACTTTATTACCTTTCAGGTAGAATGCTATACACTGGTAAATTCCTACTCATTCTTCAAAATTCAAGGATGTTAAACTCTCATCAATTTTCATTATCAGTTGAGATGATCATGTGATTCCTACCTTTGTTTTATTTAGATGCAGTATTATATTTTTTTGTTTGTTTGCATATGTTGAACCATTCTTGTGTGCTTACAATGAAAGCAAATTGATTGTGTTATGTATTTTAGTTAGGTTTCTATTGCCATGATCAAAAGCCACTTGAGGAAGAAAGAATTTGTTTGGCTTATATATTCTGACTCACAGTCCACTGAAAGAAGCCAAGGTAGGAACTCAGTGCAGGAACCTGGAGGCAGGTACTGAAACAGAAGCCACAGAGGAGTGCTGCCTACAGTTTCGCTTCTCCTAGCACGCTCACTTTGTTTTCTTGTACATGCCAGGACCACATGCCCTTGGATGGGCCCTCCCACATCAATCAGCAATCAAGAAATATACCCACAGACTTTTTCACAGTCCAATTTGATGGGTTTATTTCCTCAACTGACATCTATTCCTAGATGACTGTAGCTTGTTTCAAGTTGACAAAAAACTAACTAGCATGGTGTGTGAGTATTTGCATCTATGTTTCTCAGGGAAATTGACCTCTTGTTTTCTTTTTTATTTTATCCTTATGTTAGTAATGCTGACCTCACAGAATAAGTTTGGTGGTGTTCCTTCCATTTTTATGGAATAATTTAAGGAGCCCTCGTTAGTCCTGCAAACTCTTACAGGATTTGGGAGTGAATCCACCTAGTCCTGTATATTTCTTTGATGGGAAACTCTTTATTACTGTTTACAATATTGTTGTTTTTTTATGGCTCTGTTTACATGTTGTTGATTTAATTTTGGCAAGTCTTATGTATATAGGAATTTACCATCTTTTTCTAGGCTTTCCTTTTTATACTATAGTTTTCAAATAATGCTGTAATGATCATCTGGATTTAATTGGAATCTGTTGTGTAATGTCCTTTTCCACTTCTAATTTATAACTTGAATACTGATATTTTTCACTTTCTTTTGGTTAGTTTGAAGAAACAAGTGTTTGTTTCATTGTTTCTTTGTACTTTAGTTTTTATTTCATTAATTTATTCTCTGATTCTTGTTGTATCTTAATATCTTACTTTTGAGTTCAACTTGTTCTTTTTTTTAAACTTTGAGATACATCATTAATTTATTTATTTGAAATTTGCTCTGAAGCTGCTATAGCCAAAAACCTTTCTTGTAGAACTGCCTCTGCTGCAACTCAGAGATTCTATGATCTCTTTGTGCCTTCATTTTTCCTTCCTTCCTGGATTTAAAAGAATTGTTCTGCTATCTTCAGTGACTCACTGATCATCCAAAAGCGTCCTTTTCAGACTCACAGAGTTGTTTCTCTTTCTATTTATTTCTAGCTTTATTCTATTAGGATAGGATATAAATAAAGGATTTATTTCAATTATTTTGTTAAGACTTACTCTATGTCCTAAAATGTAGTCCATTTAGAACAAGCTGCATAGGTTGCTGAGAAGAATCTGGATTCTAGTTTTTTCAACGCAACATTCTGCAGATGTCTGCTAATTCTATTTGATCTCTGGTGTATTTTAAATCTCATGTCTGCATGGACTTTTCTTGTTTGAATGATGTATGTTTGTATCTATTGATTATAGTTGGGCAGCGAAGTCACCTACTACTCCTGTACCTGTGCTTGTCACTGTATGTTGACATAAAGAAATCAGGTAACCCAACTTTCAGTGCATATATACATACAGTTATTTTTTCCTGGTGGCTTGTTCCCTTCTGTTATGTCTCTTCTGGCTAATTTTGGTTTGGAGTCTGCTCTGCCATGTGGTGGTATTGTGTTCCCCAAAATATTGTGTACCTTAATAAACTTATCTGGGGTCAGAGACAGAGCAGCCACAATATTAAATAGAGGTTAGGCAGTGGTAGCACATGCCTTTAATCCTAGCATTCCAGAGGCAGAAATCCATGTGTTCAAGGATACACCCAAGCATGGTGACCAATGCCTTTAATCCCAGAAAGCAAACCTTCAATCCCAGGGAGTGGTGGTAGAAAGCAGAAAGGTATATAAGGCGTGAGGACCAGAAACTAGAGGCATTTGCCCTGGAGAGGCATTTGCCCTGGAGAGGCATTTGGCCTGGTTAGGCATTTGGCCTGGAGAAGCATTTGGGCTGGTTAAGCATTCAGGCATCTAGCAGCAGTTCAGCTGAGACCCATTCTGGATGAGGACTCAGAGGCCTCCAGTCTGAGGAAACAAAACCAGCCGAGAAGTTGGCCAGGTGAGGTTAGCTGTGGTTTGTTCTGTCTCTTTGACCTTCCAGTGTTCACCCCAATACCCGGCTCAGGTTTGATTTTATTAATAAGAACTTTTAAGATTCCTGCTACACTGCCAGCTCCAACATAGTTGCTCTTGGTTGCTTTTCCCTCCATCTGCTTAATGCCTTGACTTTCATGCCCTCCTTATCATTCTCTCTGTGTTTTTGCTGGTGAGATGTGATTTTTGTAGACAACAAATAGTTGGATTTTGTTTTTAAAACCTAATTAGCAAGTCTATACCTTTACATTTGGGGTTATTATACAGAAGTATTTGATGATTCCTGTAATTTTGGTGTTTGCTTCCTTCTTGGTTAAGTTATGGTTTATTCTTCTTCCCTATTTATGCAAGAGGCCTACTGAACTAGATATGATTGATTCTCTTCTTATTATTGTTCATCTATTCTGCTCATGGAAATTCATCTTTCCCTTGTCCTCATAATGGATACTCTGTTCATCTTCTATGTGTAGAATTCCTTTAAATATCTTTTGCAATTATAGCTTGATGGTCATGGATTTGCTATAGTTTGTGATAATCTTGAAACACCTTTATTTCTTTAAAAGTTAACTGCCCTCATTCATTCCTCAGTTTCTGGGATAAAATAATGATCAATAGCAGCTTGACAAGGAAAGGGTTTATTTGATCTGACACTTCCCATGAAGCAACCTATCTCTAAGAAATGTTAGAACAAGAACTTAGAGGTGTGTGCTCAAGCAGAGACCATGGAGGAATGCTGCTTACTGGCTTGCCCCCATGACTTGCTTAGCCTGCTTTCTTACACAGAACAGTACCACTTTCCCAGTGGTGGCACCACCCAAAATGTACCTTGCCCTCCCACATCAATCATTAATTTCAAAATGCCCCACTGACATGCTCATAAACCAATCTGATAAAGGCAGTTCCTTAGCTGAGGTTCCTTCTCAAGTGACTTTAGTTTGGATCAATTGACAAAAACTAACCAGCACAACCACAGTTGGTAGTTATTTACTTTCAAAATTGTATCATTCAATGACTTCCTGACTCTTAAGTTTTTAATGAGATGTCTTATATTATTCTGATCAGCTTTTCTTTATAGGTAAGGGAGATGAATATGATCAAAACACCTTGTGCACATCTCAAAGAATTTAACAAAAGAAAAAAAAAGAGCCTAACCCCTGGAACAGGAGGGTCTGGAGTTGAACTGAATATGCTCAGAGGAGGTCTCCTTGTGATTTCTCCATAATGGGTTTAGCTGTTGCTTCACTGACTACCTGTCCTGTGAGGGGAGATCCATTTGATTTCCCTTTTCTTAAGAGACACTGCTTCTGTATTGCAAACTTCACAGCTCACTTTTCACCTGACTCCAAGGGCCATTGCAGAATGTCACTGTCAACCCTAATGGTGTCTCTAAGTGAGTGCTATGATACTCCTCAGTGTTACCCCAGGTCCACAATTGGCCACTGGGTAGATTGTAGATACCACAGTTGATTGTTAGAGGGAGAGTATTTACTGCACTGTTATTTAAAATCCTTTGGGGCCAGAAAAAGCAACTTCTGATGTTTCCCTTTCCTTTCATATTTCTGCATGATCTTTTCTAGGTAACTCTGACTTTGCCTCTGAACATGGTGAGCTGCCATACACAGTGAGTTCTTAAATTCTCTGCCACATATTCGGTGATGGAGGTAAATACACGTGGGGCATGATGAGTCTTAAAGAAATCCAATTGTTTGGTTTTGGGGAACACTACAAAGATGCAATAGCATTAAAATCATCCTTAACACACATTTGATGTTATTCCAGTATCAACAGAAAGTTCATTGAGAAGAGCCACTTTTTTTTTTTTGGTGGGGGAGTAGGGAAAGGTAGCTGTCTGGTCCCTGGGACTCCGATGGGTAGGGACTAGGGGCTAGAGATCTGATCTGCCGGTCTGGAGATGGTGGCTTACCTGTTCCCAGTCGGTATAGTGTAGGCTTATGATTCTGGTGATCTGGTTCGGTGGCTGGGCAGTGCCTTCTTTTTGTCTTCTCAGGTCACATTTTGCTCATTCGTCAACTCCTCAGCTGATCTTGTTTCCTCAGACTGCAAACTGTAGGATTCTGAATCCTCTCCCAGATGGATTTCAGCTGAGCAGGTTGTTTAGTAGGGTAATCTCACCAACACCTCCAAGTTGTTGGGTTTCTCAGGATCGGTAGCTGGGCCCTGGGTTGGCCTCAGATAGAGTGTTCGGATCTGTTCTGGTCATGTCCCACAGAGATGGCTGGGTGCTGGGAATAAAGGCATCCCTGTTCCAAGCTCTTAATCTCCTTGTTTTCATTAACTCCTCAGAGGGTAATAGCTCAGTTTCTGGTCTTTATTATGACCGAATCTCTGCCACCGCTCTCCCTGCCTCTGCCGATGCTCTGTCTGCCTCTGCCGCTGCTCTGTCTACCTCTGCCACCCAAGAAGAGCCACTTTTAATCAGAAGGGTTACTTAGGAAATGTGTCTAATTGATTTTACTATTCACAGTCAAAAACCCAGTACACTAGATAGTAGTATTGGTCACAGCCCCGACATTGACAAGCACATCTATGTTCCTGGTTGCTGGTATATTTTGCAGTTGAGAGTATCCATGTCCACACTGCTTCTGAGGTTAGCTATTGTCAGAAGTATTGCACAGTTTTTTATACTCACAATTTGTCCAGTTCTGATCACTAACATTAATTAGATAGAAATATGGCTCACCTAGATAATTTCAGCCTTACATCAAATTCGCAGTTTTTCACCCCTGAAAACATGAGCCAGTGAAAAATCTTTCCTTCTGATAAGCTGATTAGCTCAGATATTTTGTCAAAGTGACAGAAAGCCAACATAAACATGCAGCTAAAATGCCTATTGCTAGAAAGATGCTAATGCCAGTAAGGTGTTCAACATTACCAAGTGTTCTGAGAGCTATGCTCAAGTGCTGAGAATTGTATAGTTTCAATCAAAATCCTCGGGACTGCTATTTTTTTCTTATAAAGTAAACTACCACTCATATCATCTGTCTTTCTTTATTTTTTAATAAAGTCAAGGTTTCTCAACATATACAACTCCTCCCAAGTATTATGTAGTGAATTTCATTTTATTCTGCTTTTCCAAATTTAGATGCAGGAGGTATTTGTATCACTAATCTTGTATCATGTGTCTTTAATTTATTTGAAATGACCATACATTCACCCTACAAAAATTTTGAGGGGGACCTTTTTTTCTATGAACTATACTAGGCTTTTTCTTTTGGTCCACCAACCAGCTCCCAAATTATGACACAAAGACTTATTAGTTATGAATGCTCGGCCTTAGCTTAGGCATGTTTCTGGCTAGCTCTTTTGACTTGAATTAACCTGTTTCTCTTTATCTACCTTTTGCCTCATGGCTTTTTAAGTTTTCCTGCTATATATCTTACTTTTCTGCTGTCTCTATGTCAGACTGTCTGGCGTCTGTCTGGTTTCTGGCCCAGGTGTCTCCCTGCTCTCTCCTCTCTTCTTCCTCCTCTCATTCTTTCATATCTCAAGCCCAGATTTCTCCTCCTTCTTATTCTCTTTGCCTGCCAGTCCCACCTATCCTTTCACTGCCTAGCTATTTGCAGTTCAGCTCTTTATTAGACAATCATGTGCCTTAGACAGGCAAGGTGAAACAGCAACACATCTTTTAATAATTAACAAATGTAGCATAAACAAATACAACACATCCTTATATCCTTAAAGAATTCAGCAGAAACAAATGTAACACACCTTCACATAGTTAAAGTAATATTCCACTGCATAAACAAATGTAATGCATGTTTCCATAGTTAAATATTTGCCAACAATGGCTGTCACATAGAACCAGTAAATGCACTATCACAGTTATTCAGACCTTGTGGCCACTCTCCCTTTCACCACATTGTTTACCATGTATGACTCAAATGCAAACTCCACAGGAAAGGAAATGAGTTTTCGACATGTATGAGTAGTATGAGTATTCTAAGAATAAATTTTGAATTTCACTTAAAACATCTGGTATGGGGCCAGTGTGGGAATATGTTAAAGCCATAGCTTTTTATATCACCAGTGAGCAGGTGGCCATAGCTTTATATCTCACCAGTGAGCAGGAGGCCACAGCTGACCTCACCAGTGAGCAGGCACAGGAATACAGCAGTTTTCTCATGTGTGATACTAGATACAAGGTTTTTTTATTTTTTAGAACTTGAGCACACAAAATTTATAAGTACTGTATGATTGAGTATGTATCCAGAGGAAATGACCTCAGTGTATCAAAGGAATTCACACTCCATCAGTGTGTGCATTCTTCACAGCAGTAAAGATATGGAGTAACTGTGCTGTCCATGAACAGAAGAATGGATGTGTGTGTGTGTGTGTGTGTGTGTGTGTGTGTGTGTGTTTATGCATGTGTCCAGCACATTATTGTTGAGGGTCTATTCTTTTGAAAGATTTTGATTTCTATTTCTGTACTTTACATGTGAAGCATATCCTCATAAAAACCAAATCCTCTGTTCTGTTCCAGTGCTAATGTTTCATGTACATTATAGGATAGCCCTTTCTGTCTCTTTGGAACAAAGTAGACCATGAATGATAAACTACTTAGTGGATCTATGAAGATAAATGCTTGCTTTCTCTCTGTTATGAACACAGGATATTCTTTTCTCTTGTAGAGGGTGGAATGGGGTAAGAATAAAAAGTATTAAAGCAACAACATGGAGAATTCTCAACATTTTTTCTTTGTCATCCGTCTAACTCATAGTGTCAGAATATGCATTATATCCCATCATTTTGACAACCAAGAATGCAATTGAATCCAAGACCTGTGGTGTTTTAACATCTGCCTCAGATCCTCAGCTCACATCTTCAGTGAACAGCCAATGAGCAGCTGCCTCTCCAAGAATGGCAGCTGTGATGTCTGTCTGCCTGACTCTTGTTTTTTCTGCTATGATGTCACTGACAATGTTTTAACAAATACCAACTTCAGAGCACAAAACTGCCCTGTGGAGGAGGAAGGGGCTACTTCATAGTGAGCTCAAGCCAGAACATTTCCTCCCATGAGTGGTTGCCAGAGTAACAAGCACTTGTGCCAACTCTGATCTGGACCTAAGAGATTAACCGTGGAACTGTGTAACTTTCTCACTTGCAAAGTATCCTAACAGTGAGAATAGAGAAGTTGTCTCAAAGCCTTCTCTCAAGGCAGCATAGTTCATTTATTCTAACTGGATGCATTTTCTAAGTCCTTAAATTGTCTATTGATTGTAATTATACAATGATGACATTACTGGGCTGACTGCTCTCTGGAATAGAAAGAAAGAACACTAGCAAGGAGAATGTAGTTGCTCCCTGGTATCTGTAGGGCTGTGCTCTAAGGACACCAGAGTAGCAGGTGCTCAGGCCCCCATCTGAAATGGTATAGCATGTATATATAACACATATATCCTGCTGTATACTTTAAATTGTCTCCATGACTTATAATACTTACAATAATACAAAATATTACATAATAGTTGTACTGAATTGCTTAGGAAACAATAAGAAGAAACAGTTAATGAATTTGTATTACAAATGTGTTTTTAATGAATATTTCAATCAACAGTTGGCCTAAAAGACATGTACAGAACCCACAAATATGGATGATTGACTGTACAGCATCTATAGGATTATTGTATTCTAATGCCATAACTCAGAGAAGTGACCCTGAGCTTCTAGTAGGGAGTACAGAAAAAGGCTTGGGGAGTGAACATGCCTTGCCATACTTAGTTAAATCACATTTTTGTTTTTTGCATGATAAGCCAGGAAAACTTGGTAAAGCTCTTTGAGAACACCAACAGTGGTTTCCAGAAAGTATTATTACCACAGATGTTACTGCGAGATAATCAAAAGAACACATCTGACTCGGGTAGAGAGTCCTTGTTTCTCTTGCTGATTCTATCATTTGAGGCTTTCAAAGCTGAAGGCTTTCATGATTAAGCACATATTATCCTCCTGGAAGATATTTCTTTTTTGGCAGATGAGATAATGGAACAGATCCACTACTTGTCAAGAGGAGTTACTGTGTCATTAAAAAGCCTTTAGCACAATGTTTTTCTCTTTCCATGCTGGTTGAAAAGATTTGAATGCAGAAGCACAGATATAACAATAACAATACAAAACCTAAATTGTCCATGGAAAAGCTTAAACCAAGTTAAAATTTTCCATTTGCCAAATGTTCTTCAGGCAATTTAAATGTAATTCAAAACAGGCATTCAGTAGCCACAGATGTGTGTTGTATCAAACGGCCTTTGTCTTGGTTGCATACATCCAGTTTCTTTCTGAAGATGATTGTAAAAATTACCTCTATTACCACAGAAGAAAGTATGCACAAATTCAATTATAAAATTTATACAATTAAGTTTTTTTCTTATTAACCCAGGAAAAGTATTTTCACCCATTTAACAACAAAGTTCTTAGTTGTGGGGCTCTTTCAAACCCGGGAACAGTTCTAGAAAGGTCTTTTGCAGTGCTAGCTGAATTTACTCCATTTGCGGGCTCTGAATTAAAGAAGTGAAGAGAAAACATCTTTGTTTGGAGAACATAAAGAAGAGCTGTTTTGCTTATCAACGGTGAGACTCTCACTAGAGAACAAAACCGGACACTGAGTATTTATCAAAGGATACTTAACCATGGAGAGATGCAGCCCTGCCCCTGCAGTGTGCTGCCTCAGATTCTGTAGGAACTGTGATGACCTTGGGAAAGCAAATGAAGTCATGAAAGGTTTCTGGGAAGTTTTTGAATGTTAATGAAAAGTTTCTTTATGAAAAAACACTTCCTCTGAGATCTCCACTTAGCACCTGAGTTCTGGGCCTATGTAGATGTAATGTGTGATAAGACTGCCTTGAGAGAAAGGTCTAGACAGGAAGCTCAACGGGGACTCTTCTGTCCACAGCATCTGGGCTCTCAGGAGAGAACTCCTGAACTTCTGAGCCATATCGTTCTGCAGTTTTGCACCTCAATGCGGAGAGGATGTTGCTGGAGTTTCCAGTCTTTGGTTGGCTGGGTAAAACTGTGGTTCCTCATTTAACTGGGGTGTGTAACTTCTCTGGCTCTCGTGAATGCTCTAAGAACTGAGGGCTCTAAGAACTAAGGGCTGAGAATGCGGTAAGATTCTACGTGTGGACATTTAGCACAGCGCCTGGCACAGAGTGAATGCTCAGGAAACAGTGACAAGTGGCAAGGGCAGCAAGATCGGGGCTTCAAGGTCCACTCTTCGTTTGTGGAAGGAGGACTCGCACCCAGACAGATAGACTTTGGAAAGTTCTTAGTAAAATAGTTATGAAGAATAAGAATACACTGTTTCTGCCGTAACACCTATGCCAATACACCACGGATTCCATTTAGATTGCCAAGGCAATGGTGGTTAGAAATCATGAGGTCCACTCTAAATCTCTCCAGTGGATTCTGGAGATTTCCATTCTAGAGCCACTTATTTTTGTTTTGTTTTGTTTCAAGACAGGGTTTCTCTGTGTCCTGCCTGTCTTGGAACTTGCTTTGTAGACCATACTGACTTTGAACTCACAGAGAATCTCCTGCCTCTGTCTCTCGAGAGTTGGGATCAAAGGCATGTACCACCAGTACTCAGCAAGAGCCAGTCTTACACTGTGAAATGGGAAGTTACTCGGGAAAGCAGTGGGTTTGAAATCCATTCTCTTCCTCCCCGACCCCTCATACTCTTCCTGTGAATATCTGAAGGGTAGTTCTTGTAGACAGCTAAGTGTTTTTACACTGTACCTGTTGAGGATTGTTTGTAGTAAACAAACCAGGGATTTCCAGATATAAGAACTTGCCTCCTAGAGCAAGGCACATATGCCAGGTGACTTTTGTGTATGGAATGGAAAAAGCATGCTTGAGGCAGCTGTCTCTGCAGAAATCATATGAACCTCATCTACAAGTCAGAGATTGCACATGATGGTGTGGCCAGAGCACGTTCACATTAACCAGGGAGAGAAAGGTCCCTGGTATCTGCACTGAGGGCTCCAGAAACTGCCCTGCTTCTATGGCTCACAGTGACTTTTGACTACTGTTAGAACTAGATGCTTCGTGGGACCTCCCACTCTGATGTTCCTGTTGTCTGAGCCTATGTTCCATGTTCAGTAGCAAGGTCAAGGAATATGGCCACTTCTATTCTTAAATTACTCCAAACCCTACAAAGGAAGTAGTGGCTGGTATGCAAACATCTTTTCTCCAAATATTTGATGAATGAGTGGAAAAAGGAATAAGAGAATACAGGGACAATCAAGGGTGAGTGGGGACTTATTGTCTTTTATAACTCTCCAGAAGATAATAGAAAGAAAATGCCAGACAGTAACTCCTACACTTTCAGGATTTTCAGGCAATATTGTCTGAAAGAGAGAACAGAGGGACCATCAGTTGGCTCCTGAAAACCTCTAGAATCCGACTTTTGAATTTGTTTTCTATGAGTTATTTTAGCCAGGAAAAAAAACTTAGTATGTTTTTAAAAGATATCCTGAAAGGAATAGTCTGGATATGTGATGAGTAACAACTGGCCTGATTACACGTCATATGTCACAGGATTCTAGGGAACATGTTCTGAAACATGTGTCCACGGTGATTTTATTGAATTGAATAATCATTAGAATGCACAAACTTAGATGCTAGAGCCTGGGCTATTTGACCCAGTCTCTTGCTTCTAGGCCATAAACTTGTACAGCATCTTCCTGTCCTAGCAACTGCAGAGATTTGTATAATAAAAATAGTGATCAGAGGTTTGACCATGGGTTAGATCTCCAGCACTGATTGTTTTTTTTTTTTTTTTTTTTTTTTCATGCAGTAGCATGTATAGCACCTTCCAGCATGGTGAAAACCAGCCAGTAAGGATGAATCCTCTAGGTCTGTACCAGCTAGATTTCTCCATGTTCTATGACTCAAGTATGTGATGTTTTTAGGGATAGGGTCTTACTGTCAAGTTCTAGAGACTAAGAAACAGCAATTGCCTGTAATATTTTAAGGACGATGGGACCTCATTGGCTAACAACTCAAAAAGAGGTAACTCATTTTTAGTTTGTTAGCATGTGGTGTCTAGTTGGGGAATTGTCCCCCTAGTTATATGGTAACTTCATTTAAACTCTTTATATATGTATGTGTACATATTTTATGATGCTTCTAAAGTAGTAGATTCCCATATGGCTTTTTAAAAAGGTGTTTAATCATAGTTACCACTCTCCATCTTCCCTCCTCTGCCATACCCTCCTATGCTCCATCACATTGAGTCCTTTTGGAAGGTCTTGGGGACAGAAGCATACAGAGACTGTCTGTCCCCTCTGATAACAATATCCTCTGTAATCCATCCTGAAGACTCATCTGAGAATGTTTAAGTTGATGTCAGGTGGGAAAAGGAAACATAAGCTCCAAATTTGTGGTCAGTTAAGTCCCCTATGTGAAGCATGCTGTACATAAAAACATAAACTATTTAGCTCTGATCTTTTTATGATGACCAACTTATTCCAATTTACTCTAAAATAATGAGTAAAGTTACTCCAAAACAGAAAAAAGTAAACAAATAAACAAACACAAAACAGGCTTTAAAACTAGACTCAGCACATTTGTTTAAGAATACCACAAAGGACAGTTCAGACTTGTCATATAAAATCCTAGCTAATACATCCCAGTGTTAGCTCTCAGAAGAACCACAAAACACGCAACCTTATTCTCAGGGTTCCCTAACCTGGTCTTTAAACAAGGACAGCACTAAGATATAGTTATTCCAGCTTCATAGACCAGATCTTCTTTACCAAAGCTGACCACATGCTTAAGGGCCACTTTTAATGGTCACACCTCATGTACTACTGTTAATAAAAATAATGTTGGAGCTGGAGAGGTTAAGAGCATGTGATGGTGGGGGGAGTGGGAGGAGGGATGAGAGGGGATCTGTGGTTAGTATGTAAAATGAATAAAAATAAATTTTAAAAAAAGAGCATTTGTTCCTCTTTCAGAGGACCCAGGTTGGGTTTCTAGCATCCATGTGGTGGCTCTCAACCAGCTTAACTACAATCCCAAAGGTCCTGACACCTCTCCTGACCACCTCAGGCACCAGGCACATGTGGTATGCATGTGGCACACATAAATCATGGAGGCAAAACAACTCATACACAGAAAATAACAAAATAAAAATTTAGCAGAATAACTATTTTCTTTGCATTTCTACTCTGTAGTACATATTATAGCAATGTGCAAAGCACCGTTACATGTGGACTGTCATTTAATTCTAAAGTTGTCTTACATTTTATTTACTTTGTATGCATATATGTATATATGTGTGTGTGTGTGTGTTAATGCACACACATGCCAGAGTATATATGTGGAGGTCAAATGATAACTTCAATTCCTGGAAAATTGAACTCACATTGTCAGGCTTTGCAGCAATACCCACTATGCTGTCTTACTGGTCCACTTATTCTAGAACAGTAACATGTGATGCAAGTACTTTTACAATTTCCTCTTTTCAAGTAAAGAATATAATGCCAAGAAAGTGTAAATAACCCAGGTAGAATTCATTGTTAGATTTTTTTTTTTTAATTTTCTGTTTTGTACTAGGAAAGAGAGACTGTGAGGTCTAAACTATGGGGACTGACCACAGTGTTCAAACACTCAAAATGCACTTCAGAGAAATGTGGATACTTCTGAAAAACAACAAATCCACACAGCTGTACTGCACACAGACATTCCTTTTAGGGAGAGTTGTTAGAACACTTGATGTTGGTCTGGATGACCTTGAATTCTGAAGTCCTAATGACAGACCCAGTTTATTCTTTTGTCACCAATCTCCAATTTCTCACATCTTAGATGTCCTGAACACTTTATCTAATTTATCAAAATATAGTGCATGCCACTTAAGGCTGAGGGTATGTTTTGAGAAATATACCATTAAGGTGAGTGCCTGTGAATAGTGTAGAGGGCACTTATTCCAGCCTGCATGGCGTAGGTTTGTCACTGGACAAGGTCTCTGGATGTATTCATGGGTTTGTGGTAAAGACAAAGACGGTATCAGCTGTCACCTGGTACTGCCTTAGAGTAAACCTTTTAATAGTAGGAATATGCTTAAGCAAAACAATCAATAAAAAATAGTATAATAAATTCATTAACCAGTGACTGAGTCATTTATTACCAAGTGTTATTTATGTAATTGACTGGCTGCACAGTAGCTCTTTTAGCATCAACATCACTACAAACGAGTGAGCAGTAATGCTGCTGCACTAGACTTTATCTTGTCCCTAGGCAAAGGGGCTATCAGCTTCATTGCTATGTCATGGGATGGCTATCACAGACTGAAGCATCATGTCATAACTAACACATGGCTGTACCTTTAGTCATGTGATCCACAAGACAAACCCAGGAGCTCTGGACTTTGCAGAGTGCTGTGACTGCCAGAGGCCCCTGCATGTGGAGCCTTGCACACGGTCATGGAAAAAT
Organism: Peromyscus attwateri; assembly: GCA_902168425.1. NCBI lineage: Eukaryota > Metazoa > Chordata > Mammalia > Rodentia > Cricetidae > Peromyscus > Peromyscus attwateri. The sequence goes on along the minus strand of CABHPP010146104.1, from coordinate 33,198 downwards.
GTCCAGGCAACCAGCCAGTGGCATCTTTCCCTTCACAGCCATCTTCAGTACCTTAGGTGCCAACCACCTTGAAGAGAATTGGAGAGTCTTTCCCATGATCCCATCTGACTGCAGGCTTCTCCTCAAAATGAGCTTTGCATCCATCCAGTGAAAAGTCTGGTAGCTGAGATGAAGCTCTGACCTAAAAAAAAAAAAAAAAAAAAAAAGACCTGGTTTCCCACACTGCTAAAAGGGATACTATAGCAAGACTCAGGGAGCAATACTGAAAATCACATTGCAGTCTGCCAGACAGTCGTCATATACCATCTTGGGCTTCCCTTTCTGCCCCGAGACATACAAACTGCACAGCAGCAGTGGTAGTGGTAGGAGTATGGACACAGTATTGGAGATGACCTTGAGGGGAGGCTCCATCAAAAGTCCCTGCAGACCACACAGGTGTGCACTAAGCCAAGTGAGGTTATGAAGAATATGAGTACTGGGCTAGAAAGATGGCACAAGATTAAAAACACTGACTGCTCTTCCAAAAGACCCAGGTTCGATTCCCAGCACCCACACGGAAGCTTACAAACATCTGTAACTCCAGTTTTAGGGAATCCATTGCCTTCTTCTGGCCTCTGAAGACACTCATGTGGCACACAGTCATGTATGTAGGCAAAACATTCAAACACAAAAGTTAAAACAATAACAGTTTTTTAAAAGAAAAAAAAACCGCATGGTTAATGAATCAGAAAGCCCTGTTACTTTCCTGTGTTCCATTATTACTTCCTGTTCCTGTTTTGTTTTTGTTTTTGATTTTGTTTTTTGAGATAGGGTTTCTCTATGTAGCCTTGGCTGTCCTGGAACTTGCTCGACCAAGCTGGCCTCGAACTCTTAGAGAGCCACTTGCCTCTGTCTCCCGAGTGCTAGGATTAAAGATATGTGCCACTATGTACAGCACTTGCTGTTTTTGTTTTGTTTTGAGACCCAGAACCTTCCAAACATCCCAATTTTCTCCCCCTGTAAAATAGGAGTACGAATACTTTTTCCACAGAATGAGGAAGAGAATATGTGAGGCTCATGGAGCTTACACTAGAAAACAGTGTTTTCCTTTTCTTTTGTTGGTGTGTCTGTGTACATTCTAATGCTATAGCACTACTTTTGATTTCTTTTTCCTTCACTGAATCAGGTTGAGCAAATGTGTTGGCCTCCTCTGCACGGAGACTTTATTTCCCTTCCACACAACTGCTAAGTATCTCTAATTTATGCTTAAAATAAAGGAGAGATCAAGTTTGAATGTGCTTTAATAATTTATAATCCCAGGTGTAGTAATTACTTTGGTCCTTGAATAATTTCTTACAGATCAAGGAAGAGAAAAAACTAGTAGTCATACTGGATAGCAATCATTTCTTTTTTACAAAAACAAATATTTAAAAATTTGAGTAGTCCCATCAGCTTCCAAAATTCTGCAGAAAAGATTTGTCTTTTTAAAATTGATAAGACCCTGAAGGTTACTTTTAGCTTTTCAGAAATAGTACTGCATGAATAAAAGATGTCAGTCTGAACCCTTTCCTCATAGAGGGTGAGAACACACTGCCTGCACCCTCTTCCAGGACCGTGTGCCAGCAGAGAGGCAGCCAGTAGAAGATGGTCAGCACACATTTCTGCTGATGGGGATCTTTGTTTTTTCATACCCTATTCCCATTCCAACATGTGCTCTCCAATCATCCCTTCCCTATTGCTAACTTCACTGCTTTTACACTCCGCAGCTAGGCACCACGTTTCACCTTCCATAGCAGTTTTCCATAGTGCGGCTTTCTCTTCTAGCGCTGGTTATTATTTCCCCCATTCCCAGAGACTGGTCTGCTTTTACTTGGCAGCAATAGATTGGGAAAATGCCTGTAGCCCAATGCATAGCCCCACCTTCTGGTGCTTTCAGATCGGCTGTTTTGTTGATGGACAGGCCTGAGCTCAGAAACCAGATGTGTTTTCCAATGAAGTTTCTATTCTTACAGAGGACAGAATGCCTGACATATGACAAAAGGCAGGAGTCTGCTTGTTTACATTAGTTGTTCAATGTGGAACAAATCAGCAATATGTCTCTACTTCAAAACACTTTGGAGGGATGAATCTTTGTCTACTTAAAATCCTAGCTGACACAATTACAAGATTCTTTCCTTAACTCATCCTCTGGTGGTAGGAAGCTTCCATGTCAAAGTCGGATTCTTATAGTCTCCTGTGAAATTTCTCACAAACACAGACCAAACACAGAAGATAAACAAATGCAGCTTCTTATTCTTGCTTCCAAATCACAGGACTTGGGACAGAAAGACTGACTGAGGCTACAAGTGTCTGATAGTCACTTTTTTTTTTCTTTTTTATTATAGTAGGGAGTGGACCTAGACCCTCACATAGACTACACGAATACTCTATCAATGAGTTACATCCCCATCTCTTTTAAATGTTTATTATTATGAAGCAACATGTTGATAAATTATCAAGATGACCTTGAACTCACTCTAGCCCTGGGAGGCCTTCAACTCACAATCCTCTTGCCTCAGCCTTCCAAATAGCTGGGATTGCAGGTTTGTAATACCAGGCCTGGCTCACGAACATTTTGAAGTATGAAGTATTAAAGGAAAGACAAGCAGGTTTAGCTACTGTGTACTTTAATTAAACATCATTTAATCCTTACCACACGTCAAGAAGTATACCATACTTCCATTTTCAGGTCTTGAACAGTTGGAGAAACAGAATATATTCTGCAAGTAGAGTGGTGGCATGTGGAGACAGGAGAGGGAGAGATCAGGTAGGGGGTGGAAAGAGAGAGTATGGGGAGAGACAGCTGAAATTGGGGGGCTTTCAGGGAGTAGTGTGGACACCTGGTGCAGTAAAACTTCCTAGAATCGATGAGGATGACCCTAGTGAGGACTCCTAGTATTAGAGAGTATAGAGTCTAAACTGGCCATCTTTTGTAGCCAGTCAAGGCTTCCAGTAGTGGGATGGGGTTATATTCAGTTGAGTTGTTGCTGCGGAGTCCTGTGGAGATCCCTAAACAACACAAGCTGATGCTGGGACAGAAGGACACTCTCTGAAAACTGACATCAGGCACCCACTGCTGAGCACAACTCCCACGCAGCTCATTGAACATAGGGAGGTCGAGCTAGTGCAGGCCTGGATCCTTCACCTCTACTTTCTAGACTCATTAGCACGAGAAGGTACTTTGCAGGCTATGGAAAGAGAAACCTGGACACCATCCCAGCTACAAAAACCTTCACCTACAATCTGTCCTGCCTGCAAGATGTGCTGGGGCAATGGTGGTACAGAACTTGTGGAAAAAGTCAGTCAATGTTTTGTTTAACTTGAGGCCCACACCATGAAAAGGAGCCAATGCCATACATTGCCTGAATGGCCAGGAACCAGAGGCTGGATAGCCCAAAGACTAGGGTAGGACCAAACACAACTGACAAAAAAAATCAATGAGATGATTCCTAATAATATTCTGCAGATAGATCTGCAGCAGATGGGAGTGAGTGCAGAGACTCACAACCTGACATTATCAGAGACTCTAAATTAGAGGTCTCCATTAGGTCCCTCCCCTCAGAGATCAGGGAACCCAAAAGACAAGGAGAAAAGTTCATGGGAGCCAGAGGGGATGGAGGACACCAGGAGAACATGGCTCACAGAATCAACTAAGCAGGGTTCACATGGGCTCACAGAGACTGAAGTAGCAGGCATAGGTCTACACCACGTCCTTTGTGTATATGTTACACTCTTAGCTTGGTGTTTTATGTGACTCTAATAATGGGAGCTGGTATATCTCTGACTCCTTAGCCTGCTCTTGAGACTCTTTTCCTCCTATTGGGTTGCCTTGTCCAGCCCTGCCTGATAAAAGGGATTTTCCCTTGTCTTATATCTTGTTTTGTCCTGTTTTACTGTTGTCTCTCAGAGGCCTGCTCTTTTCTGACAAGGAAATGGAGGGAGAGTGAATCTGGGGGACAGGGGACGTGGGGGTGAGCTAGGAGGAATAGAGGGAGGGAAACTCTGGATGGAGTGTATTATATGAGAGAAGAATCTATTTTCAATTGAAAAAAAAGCTAAAAGTAAGAAAACAAAAAATATAAATCCATGACTAAAAAAAGAGAAAAGAACTATACCATACAAAACTATAGGACAAAGATGAGGAAAACAAACATGACCAATTCTACCAGTAACTTTTTTTGTTTGGGGATTTTCAATTGCTTTGTTTATATCTAGTTTATAAAAAGTGTTACCAATTTAACTCTGGCTCCTTATAGTACCAAATACAATGCCCTGAAACATGAATGTCCTGGCTGAGGTCTGCAGCAGACTTTTGTACTCTAAAGACTTGATGGTATCATGCATCTAAGGACTCGATGGTATTATGAATGCCCTACTCTTTCAGATAGACCATACACAGGGGCTTGAAAGTCACTTTCAGGAGCTGAATGTAAAGTAGAATATTTGTCTGACATGCCAATAGTTCAAGCTTTAATACTGAAAACACTCTTAGGAGCCCAGGGTGTGTGTACACATCAGTTCTTTTCCCCCAAAATTCACTCCAGTGAGATCCACAGTGTCTCACTAATTGATACTTGGCTTCATTTGAATAAAACCCCACTGGGCTAAGAAAAAAATCTTTGATGTTTAAATTTTTATCTAGTTATCCACAGGACAGAGTCTCAAATGCCAAAATATATTCAGTAGGTCTTGACCAGTTCATGCTTTTGTGAACCCTAAAAATTCTTTTAAGAGCTCTCTCTATCTCTGTCTTTAATATACATATATATATAGTATAAAAGTAATGTATAATACATAAATACTTTACATACAGTGCATAATAATATATTATGGTATATAATATATAACAATATCAATTCTTTTTGTTTATCGCTATAATAAACTGCTTGGTTCCATATACTGTCTCCTTAAAATCAGTTGCTGTCGAGCTAATCTGTAAACATCCTGCTGACTCAGGATTACATAAAGTTGTGTGTTGGGTAACAAAGCTGAAGCCAGTGGCAGAACACAAAGAGGATCATGATCCCATCCCATTAGCATGGAGCAGAAAATGTCCTATGACCTCATATCTTATAACTGCCATAAGGTCTAAATACAGTATATAATCTGCTTGTTGGTGGTGGTGTCAGTGTGAAAAAACCCACTGCATAGCCAGTCCTGCAAATTTTGGCACAGGTACAGTTATGTACAATATAGACTATCATCACTGGTTCCTGTGTTTACTGTACTATTTTCCTGCAGCTTCCTTGTGATTCTCCTACTTCTATCAAAAGTGATATACAAAACAAAATGAAAACAAAATGAAACCAACACCTCTTCCCATGTCTTTTTTCTTTCTTTTTTTTTTATCTCAGGAAAGTAACAGATACTAATTGAAATGCTTTGTTTTCCTTTTACCATGGTATTTTATTACAGTCCTAATATTACACAAAATAGAAAATCTACACACACAAACATTGCTTATGAGTACAGGGAGCTCTGGGTGTATTTTCATGAACATGGAGCATTTGGCTTTGCATTGGGCAGCATTGAGAAAAACAAATCCAGCCCTGCCTCTAGAATACATCCAGCTCACCTTATTTTAAGGATGTTGATAATTATAGGCACTTTCCAGACAGCTGAATAGGTATGTATGGTTGAGAGCTTACTGATAGTATTTTCTTCAAATAACTTCTTGAAGTTAGAGATCATTTGTACTGGGCAGACTTCTAAAAACACATGAAAGAAATGTCAGTGAGGGCCTAGTTCAGTCCCATGCAGGTTTCCTGGCTGTCAGTTCAGAGTCTGTGAGCTTCTACTAGCTCGGGTCAGCTGTCTCTGTGGTTTTCCCTTCGTGATCTTGACCCACCTTGTTCATATGATCCCTCCTCGCTCTCTTCAACTGGACTCCAGGAGCTGGGGCTAGGCCCTGCTTTAACTTGGTTTGTCAGACTTTGTTGACTACCTAAGGGAGGCATTACCTGCTCTGAGGAGTAGATGGGAGGTGAAACGGGGGAAGGTGAGGGGATGGAAGAAGGAGAGGGAGGGAGAACTGGGGATGGTATGTAAAATGAAAAAAAATCAAATCAAATAAAAAAAAAGAAATGTCAGTGAGGTGTTAGGAGCCACATGGAGTAGTGTTTCACTGTGGAATTCACTGTGCCACACGTGCAGCAATGGTTCACTCTGGAGCTGCTGCTCTCTTAAAAGCTGGGTCAGATCTTGGGAGCTTGTCACGGCTGTCCTACAACCTAGACTTCCTTACTAATATGCCACTGTCTCCTTTTCTGTTGGTCTCATGCAATCCATTTGATTCTTGGTAAGATAAGTGTAATACCTTCACTGAAATTATACTGCAAAATGATTAATCTCAATCAGCATTCTCTGGTTTCATGAGGAGCTTGTAGCTGTGAAACTTAACATAGATATTTTCTAAGCACTTTCAGAAATCTCTTCTGAGATTTAATGTTACCCAGGCACACTGGAAAACATTGGACGGCAACAGATGATTTGACTTTTAGTACAGATGCTGCTCGCAAGCTCTAGGAAGGCCACCGTGGACCCGCATTTTGTGACAGTTACTCACCAGGTGAACTTACCAAGAGAGAGTCATGTCTAATTGCCCTGTCCAGTTCCATTTACTTTTGTTGCCACCTTGCAGTGTTGTTCTGGCAAGCCATTATTTAAGTTGTTGATCTAAAAGAAAAGCAAGGTAGTCTTCTTACAAATCCTTTCAACCTTCCACTAAACACCTGAAAGCTGAATTTTCTATGGTAATTTCAAGTTTTTCCTATGAGTTTGACTAACAAGAAAGAGTTAAAAAAAATGGGTGTTTCTTTGTTTGTCCATAGGCTTTTATCTCCACATATTAATTTAAGTACCTTTAATTTTTAGTCCTTTTTCTAATGTTTTTTTCAAGTTTTACTACTCTTCTAAAATCAATTTCATATTTTAATTTTAGGTTTTAATGTATTTCCTTTTTACAAGGATAAATGATAATTTTTAAAGGGTGGTTGGATGAGAAGTCTAGAATGCAGACATTAAGGGTTCTAGATCCTATGTTTTAGAAACCTCACCATTCTTCCCTTCAAACAATTGTCTAAAGGGTTTTTGACCTTGAAACAATATCATAACATGCAAGCTCCACCTACTGCTTACTTTCAGGGTATCATCTGATGGTTTCCACACAGGCTAGGACACTGAAATGGCCTTCCCAGTGCCCACGTGCAGCATGCACTCTGGCTTCTGATCTCACCATGCAACTATTGCTGTTGTCCCTTGTATTATCTATCACAGGCAAACAGAGAGAAGGGGAAACCTCAGTGGGACAGCACTTCATATCTATTAGGATGACTACCACAAAAATATTGCTAACAGAAGTTATCATGAATGTGGAGAGAGGAGACCCATGTGCACTGTTAGAGAGATTGAAATGGTATAGCCACCCTGGAAAGCAGTATGTAGATTCCTCAAAAATTAAACATAGTATTACCATAAGCTCTCATAATTCTACTTGCAGGTGTAGATATAAGAGAGCTGGGAGCAAATATTAGTATCTTCCTATTCATAGCAATAGTGTTTTGAAAACAACCCATTGTGGCTGTCTTCATAATACCCAGAAACTGGAAATTGTCTAGATGCCCATCAATTGATAAGTGAATGATGAAAATGAGGGACATTTACACAAGGAAATTTTACTAAGCTGCTAAGAAAAACAAAATTATAAATTTGCAGGTAAATTGATGGAACTAGAGAGAATTGATTACCCAGAGAGAGGTTAACACAGATGCAAAACAAAAAATATTTCATTATCCCCCTTAAATGTTAGAGTTTAAACTTTAAATTTGTGTATTTCTGTCCTACTAGTCACAGATGTTAGGTAGATAGTAAGGCACCAGGGTGAAGGAAAGGATCTTCCCAAGAACAAGAAATAGAGGTAAGAAATGAAGAGGAAAATAGGATATGGGGATTAGATGGGCAGGGAAATGGGAGGGCATGGTAAAGTAGGGAATGTGGAGAGGGACAACTAACACTAAAGGCCTTTTGAAAAGCCACGTGGAAGCCTAGTACTGCAGAAGCTTTCTTACATATATGCATATATGAAAGGAATTTAAATGGAATCACCATAAAATGGAGGTGATTCAACTAGATACCTTATGCTGCCAAGCAAAACTTCCAGTGACAGGAATGTGCTGTATCTTGTTCAGTCTTTGGCAAAAAGATCCCCACAGACCCCACAGACATTACAGGCTACTGCCAAGGCTCTTGATTGCTTTCCCCAATCTGATGGTATAGTCATATTGCTGATGACACAACTTCCTCGTGTCAACAAACATGGAGAAATTGAGCAGGTGCCCAACCTGAAGCTTCTCTGTTGGCAAACTTTTCTTTGGATTGCCAGCACACACACACACACACACACACACACACACACACACACACACGCACACACGCACACACACACACCATGGAGATGTATTCATTATGAAAGCTTGGCCTATAGCTTAGGCTTGTTTCTAACTAGCTCTTATAATTTAAATTAACCCTATCCATCTACATGTTGCCATATGGATCATAGCTTTTACCTCTCCTGCCTCTCTTGCATTCACCCTGCATCCATCTAGTGACTCCCTTCTTCTTCCCAGCCTCCTCTCTGCCCCCCAAATCCTACCAAGCTATTGGACATTCAGCTTTTTATTAAACCAATCCAAGTGACACAACTTTACAGTGTACAAATTATTTCACAACACTTCACCCCTACTGACTAGCATAAATGGTGCTGAAAGGTACTTTGAATGTTACCAGAGAAGAAAAGTAACCATTGATTTCACGCAGCTACACGCTTTGTAACCTATGACAGTGACCTGCCTGCAATGATACTCTGGTGCAAAAGTGACACAGATGTTTTTGGAGTCACCAGCCACTCTCTGTAGTAATCTTTCTTGTCAGATTGTCTTTGGACTGCCAACCTGCAAATAATGACATGGAGACTTATTATTAATCATGAACACTTGGCCTTAGCTTAGGCTTTTTCCAAACTAGTTTTATAACTTAATTAACCCATATTTTTAAAATTTATGTTCTGACACTTGGCTCAGTTACCTTTTCTTAGTACAGCACACTTGACTTGCTCCAAGTTTGCTGGCAAAAAATGAATGCCTAGATTCCTCCTCCTCTTCCTCTCTCTCTCTCTGGAAATCCTTCCTATCCTCCCCTGCCTAACTATTGGCCATTCAGCTCTTTACTATCATAGCAATACATTTACACACAGTGTACAAATATCCCACAATTTTTACTTGGACAGGCAGACTCCAGGAAGTGGAACCCATGACTAACATTGCTAAAGTGGCCCAGAACCTGAGACTAGATAGGTTTTGAATCCTAGGGGAAAACCCACTATTATTCTACTAAAGGAACCTACTAATAAAATGACTCCTAATGACATTCTGCTTATAGATCAGTGACTTTCTCAACACTCATCAGAGAAGATTCTTTTTACATAAGATGAGGATTGACACAGACTCATAACTGGACAATGTGCTGAGAGTGAGAGAATTTCTTCTTGTTTTTTTAGATTTTTAAAGTGAGAAATAGATTTTTTTATATAATATATTCTGATTGTGGCTTGTATTCCTTCAACTCCTTCCAGATCTTCCCCATGCCCCAACCCACCCAAATCTATACCTTTTATTTGCTCACATCAGTAAACAAACAGACAACTAAATAAAAAATACAAAATAAAAAGAAGAAGCCTGAATAGGACAAAACAAACAGAAAAAAAAAAACCAGCCAAAGAAAAACAAAAGAAACACATGCAGACCTGGAGACACACATATTCACACATAGAGAAATACCATAACAACACAACACAGGAAAACCATAATATATATGCAAAAGACTTGTAGGTTTTTTTTTAAAAGCCCAGACAAAGCTATGAGTCAAAAAATACCCAAACAAACCAACAACAACAGCAAAACAAAACAAAACAAAACAAAACCTCCAAAGATACCTTTGGAATTTTTTTTTCTGGTTTTGAATATCTTTTTTTTATTAATTTTTTTTCATTCATTTTACACACCAAAGATCCCCTTCTTCCCTCCCCACCAGCCTCCCCCCCCCAACCCACCCCCACTACCCCCACCCCCACAAGAAGACAAGGCCTCCCATGGTGAGGCAAATCCAGTAGAGGCAAGTCCAAGCCCTTCCCCCTGCTTCAAGGCTGCATGAGGTGTCCCATCATAGGTCCCCAAAAGCCCACTCATGCACCAGGGATGGATACTGATCCTACCACCATCAGGCCCCCCAAGCAGATCAAGCTATACAACTGCCTTGCCATACAGAGGGGTTAGTCCAGTCCCATGCAGGCTCCACAGCCATTGATCCAACTTTCATGAGTTCCCACTAGTTTGGTTTGGTCATCTTTGCAGGTTTCCCCATCATGATCTTGATGCACTTGCTCATAGAATCCCTCTTCTCTCTCTTTGACTGGACTTCTGGAGCTCTGTCTGGTGTTTGGCTATGGATCTCTGCATCTGCTTCCATCAGTCATTGGAGAAGAGCTCTGTGATAACAGTTAGGGTATTCACTGATCTGGTCACTGGGTTAAGCCAGTTCAGTTCAGGCACCCTCTCCACTATTTCTAGTAGTCCAAGCTAGGGTCTTCCTTGGGGATTCCTGGCAACTTCCCTAGCACCGAGTTTCTCTCTGTCCCTATGATATCTCCCTCTATCATGGTATTTCTTTCATTGCCTCCCACTCCATCCCTGTTCCAGCTCAATCATCCCATTCCCTTATGTTCTCATCCCCTATCCCCTACCCTCCACTGCCCACCCCATACCCAGTTTACTCATGAGATCTCATCTATTTCCCCTTCCAAGTGCAATCCATATGTCCTTCTTTGGGTCTTTCTTGTTAGCTAGCTTCTCTGAATTTGTGGGTTGTTGTCTTGTTATCCTTTGCTTTACATCTAGTGTTTACTTATGAGTGGGTACACACCATGCTTGTTCTTCTGAGTCTGGGTTACCTCACTCAGGATGCTATTTTCTAGTTCCATCCATTTGCCTGCAAATTTCATGACATCATTGCTTTTCTGTGCAGAGTAGTACTCCATTGTGTATTGTGGTGGTATTGTGTTACCCAAAATATTGTGCACTCTAATAAACTTATCTGGGGTCAGAGAACAGGACAGCCACAATATTAAATATAGAGGATAGGCAGTGGTAGCACATGCCTTTAATCCTAGCATTCCAGAGGCAGAAATCCCTCTGGATCTGTGTGAGTTCAAGGCCACGTTGGAAATAGCCAGGCATCGTGACTCATGCCTTTAATCCCAGAAAGTGAGAGTTTAATCCCAGGGAATGAGGCAGAAAGCAGAAAGATATATAAGGCATGAGGACTAGAAACTAGAAGCATTTGGCTGGTTAAGCTTTCAGGCTTTCAAGCAGCAGTTCAGCTGAGATTCATTCTGGATGAGGATGCAGAAGCTTCCAGTCTGAGGAAACAGGATCAGCTGAGGAACTGGCGAGGTGAGGAAGCTGGGGCTTGTTCTGCTTCTCTGATCTTCCAGCATTCACCCCAATAACTGGCTTCAGGTTTGATTTTATTAATAAGACTTGTTAAGATTCATGCTACAGTGTATATGTACCACATTTTCATTATCCATTCTTCAGTTGAGGGGCATCTAGGTTGTTTCCAGGTTCTGGCTATTATGAGTAATGCTGCTATAAACATAGCTCAGCAAGTGTTCTTATAGTATGAGCATTCCTTGGGTATATACTCAAGAGTAGTATCATTGGGTCTTGAGGTAGATTGAGTCACCATATTCTGAGAAACTGCCATACTGATTCCCAAAGTGGCTGTACAAGTTTGCACTTCCACCAACAGTGTAGGAGTGTTCCCCTTGCACTACATCCTCTCCAACATAAGCTGTCTTCAGTGTTTTTGATCTTAGCCATTCTGATGGGTATAAGGTGGTATCTGAGAGTCGATTTGATTTGCATTTCCCTGATGATTAGGGATGTTGAGCAATTCCTTAAATGTCTTTCAGCCATTTGAGTTTCCTCTGTTGAGAATTCTCTGTTTCACTCTATAGCCTATTTCTTAATTGGACTGTTGGGCATTTTGATGTATAATTTCTTGAGTTCTTTATATATTCTGGATATCAGCACTCTGTCAGATGTGGGGTTGGTGAAGATCTTTTCCCATTCTGTAGGCTGTCATTTTGTCTTATTGACTGTGTCCTTTGCCCTACAAAAGCTTCTCAGTTTCAAGAGGTCCCATTGATTGATTGTTTTTCTCAGTGTCTGTGCTACTGGTGTTACATTTAGGAAGTGATCTCCTATGCCAATGTGTTCAAGACTACTTCCTACTTTCTCTTCTATCAGGTTCAGAGTAACTGGGTTTATGTTGAGGTCTTTGATCCACTTGGACTTAAGTTTTGTGCACGGTGACAGATATGGATCTATTTGTAGCCTTCTACACGTTGGTATCCAGCTGTGCCAGCACCATTTGTTGAAGATGCTTTCTTTTTTCCATTGTACAGTTTTGGCTTCTTTGTCAAAAATTATGTGTTCATATGTGTGTGGATTAATGTCTGGGTCTTCAATTCGATTCCATTGATCCACATGTTGGTTTTTATGCCAGTACCAAGCTGTTTTTTATTACTGTAGCTCTATAGTAGAGCTTGAAGTCAGGGATCGTGATGCCTCCAGAGGTTGTTTTATCATACAGGATTCTTTTGGCTATACTGGTTTTTTGTTTTTCCATATGAAGTTGAGTATTATTCTTTCCAGGTCTGTGAAGGATTGTGTTGGTATTTTGATGGGGATTGCACTGAATCTGTAGATTGCTTTTTGGTAACATTGCCACTTTTACTGTCAATCCTGCCTATCTATGAGCATGGGAGATCATTCCATTTTCTGACATCGTCTTCAATTTCTTTCTTCAGACTTAAAGTACTTGTCATACAAGTCCTTCACTTGCTTAGTTAGAGTTACCCCAAGGTATTTTATATCATTTGTGGCTATTGTAAAGGGTGATGTATCTCTGATTTCCTTCTCAGCCTGTTTGTTAATTGTATATAGGAGGGCTACTGTTTTTTTTTTTTTTAGTTAATCTTGTATCCTGCTACATTGATGAAGGTGTTTATAAGCTGTATGAGTTTCTTGGTCGAATTTTTGGAGTCACTTATGTATACTATCATGTCATCTGCAAATAGGGAAAGCTTGACTTCTTCCTTTCCAATTTGTATCCCCTTGATCTCCTTATGTTGTCTTATTGCTCTGGCCAAAACTTCAAGTACTATATTGAATAAGTATGGGGAGAGTGGACAGCCTTGTCTTGTTCCTGATTTTAGTGGAATCGCTTTGAGTTTCTCTCCATTTACTTTGATGTTGGTTGTTGGCTTGCTGTAAATTGCCTTATTATGTTTAGGTATGTTCTCTGTATTCCTGATCTCTCCAAGACCTTTATCATGAAGGAGTGTTGGATTTTGTCAAAGGCCTTTTCAGCATCTAATGAAATGATCGTGTGTTTTTTTCTTTCAGTTTGTTTATATGGTGTATTACATTGACAGACTTTTGTATGTTGAACCACCCTTGTGTCCCTGGGATGAAGCCTACTTGATCATGGTGGATAATTGTTTTGATGTGTTCTTGGAGTCTGTTTGCCAGTATTTTATTGAGTATTTTTGCATCAGTGTTCATGAGGGAGATCGGTCTGTAGTTCTCTTTCTTTGTTGCATCTTTGTTTGGCTTGGGAATCAGGGTAATTGTCCTCATAGAAGGAGTTTGGTAATGTTCCTTCTGTTTCTATTGTGTGGAACAATTTAAAGAGTATTGGTATTAACTCTTCTTTGAAGATCTGGTAGAATTCTGCACTGAAACTATCTGGTCCTGGGTTTTTTTTGGTTGGGAGACTTTTAATGACTGATTCTATTTCCTTAGGGGTTATTGGACTATTTAAATAGTTTATCTTGTCTTGATTTAACTTAGGTATGTGGTACCTATTCAGAAAATTATCCATTTCTTTTAGATTTTCCAGTTTTGTGGAGTAGAGGTTTCTGAAGTATGACCTGATGATTCTCTAGATTTCCTCTGTGTTAGTTGTTATGTCTCCCTATTCATTTCTGATTTTGTTAATTTGGATGCTCTCTCTCTACCTTTTAGTTAGTTTGGATAAGGGCTTGTCCCTCTTGCTGATTTTCTCAAAGAACCAACTGTTTGTTTCATTGATTTTTTGTATTGTTCTCTTTGTTTCTATTTTATTGATTTCAGCTCTCAATTTGATTATTTCTTAGCGTCTATTCCTCCTGGGTGATTTTGCTTCTTCTTGTTCTAGAGCTTTCAGGTGTGCTGTTAAGTCACTACTGTGAGATTTCTCCAACTTCTTTATGTGTGTATTCAGTGCTATGAATTTCCCTCTTAGCACTGCTTTCATAGTGTCCCATAAGTTTGGGTATGTGGTATATTCATTTTCATTGATCGCTAGGAAGTCTTTAATTTCTTTCTTTATTTCTTCCTTAACCCATTGGTGATTCAGTTGTGCATTATTCAGTTTCCATGAGATTGTAGGCTTTCTGTAGTTTTTGTTGTTGTTGAAATCTAACTTTAAATCATGGTGGTCTGATAGAACACAGGAGGTTATTCTATTTTTTTTTTTTTTGTATCTGTTGAGATTTGCTTTGTGGCCAAGTATGTGGCGATTCTAGAGAAGGTTCCATGGGGTGCTGAGAAGAAGGTATATTCTTTTTTGTTAGGATGGAATGTTCTGTAGATATTGATTAATTCCATTTGAGTCATAACATCAGGTAAGTCCTTTATTTCTCTGTTAAGCTTCGATTTGGGAGATCTGTCCAGTGGTGAAAGTGGGGTGTTGAAGTCTCCCACTTTTAATGTGTGGGGTTTTATATGTGGTTTAAGCTTTAGTAATGTTTCTTTTACATATGTGGGTGCCCTTATGTATGGGGCATAAATGTTCAGAATTGAAACTTCATCTTTGTGGATCTTTCCTGTGATTAGTAGGTAATGCCCTTCTTGATCTCTTTTGATTGATTTTAGTTTGAAGTCTATTTTTGCTGGATATCAGGATGGCTACACCTGCTTGCTTCTTAAGACCATTTGATTGGAAAGACTTTTCCCAGACTTTTATTCTTAGGTAGTGTCTATCTTTGAATTTGAGGTGTGTTTCTTGTATGCAGCAGAAAGATGGGTCCTGCTTTCATATCCATTCTGTTAGCCTGTATCTTTTTATAGGTGAATTAAGTCCATTGATATTAAGAGATATTAATGACAAGTAATTGTTCATTCCTGTTATCTTTTGATGGTAGTGTGTGTGTATTTCTCTTCTTTGGGATTTAGTGCTGTGGGGTTATCTATTGCCTGTGTTTTTTGTGGGTGTATTTGACTTCCTTAGGTTGGAATTTTCCTTCTGCAGCTTTCTGTAGGGCTGGATTTGTGGATAGGTATTGTTTAAATCTGGTTTTGTCTTGGAATGTCTTGTTAACTCTGTCTATTGTGATTGAAAGTTTTGCTGGGTATATTAGTCTAGGCTGGCATCCATGGTCTCTTAGTGTCTGCATTACATCTGTCCAGGTCCTCCTGGCTTTCAAAGTCTCCATTGAGAAGTTGGGTTTTATTCTGATGGTTCTGTCTTTATAAGTCACTTGGCCTTTTTCCTTTGATGCTCTTAATATTCTTTCTTTATTCTGTATATTTAGTGGTTCAATTATTATGTGGCAAGGGGACTCTTTTGGGGGGGGAGTCTAGTCTGTTTGGTGTCCTATAGGCTTCTTGTATCTTCATAGGTATTTCCTTCTTTAAGTTGTGAAAGTTTTCTTCTATGATCTTGTTGAATATATTTTCTGTGCCTTTGAGTTGGTATTCTTCTCCTTCCTCTATCCCTGTTATTCTTAGGTTTGGCCTTTTCATGGTGTCCCAGATTTCCTGGACATTTTGTGTTATGACTTTTTTGGCATTGGTATTTTCTTTGACTGATGAATCCATTTCCTCTGTTGTATCTTCTGCACCAGAGATCCTCTCTTCCATCTCTTTTATTCTGTTGGTTATGCTTGCTTCTCTGTTTCCTGTTGGTTTACTCAGATTTTCTGTTTCCAGCATTCCCTCTGTTTGTGTCTTCTTCATTGTTTCTATTTCACTTTTCAGGTTTTGAACTGTTTCCCTCACATGTTTAATTGCTTTTTCATGGTTTTCTTGGCTTCCTTTAAGGGATTTATTGATTTCTTCCAATTTTTTATTTGTCTTTTCCTCAATTTCTTTATTGATTTCTTCCAATTTTTTGTTTGTCTTTTCCTCAATTTCTTTAAGGGAATTTTTCATTTTTTCTTGAAAGGCTTCTAGCATCTTCCTGAAGCTGTTTTTGTTGTTGTTGTTGTTGTTGTTGTTGTTGTTGTTGCTTTCTTCTGCTTCTTCTACATTGTGATGTTCAGGTCTTGCTGTTGGAGGAGGGCTAGGTTCTGGTGATGGCATATTGCTCTTTATGTTGTTGTATGTGTTTTTGCATTGATATCTGCCCATCTCCTCCTCTAATAGGTATAAGAGGTGCCTGTGTCTGAGGGAGTTGCTGTTGGTACACTCTGTGCTTGTTATGTTTGTGTCTCAGGCAGCCCCTCTGGGTCCAATCTTAGCTCTTGGTCTAATTGGAGCTGGCAGATTCTGTATCTCAGGGAGCTGCTCTTGTCTCAACCCACGCTAGTTGATTCTGTGACTCATGGAGCTGCTACTGGTCTTATCAGGGCTCCTGGTCCAATCAGAGCTGACAGATTCTGTGTCTCAGAAAGCCTCTCTTGGTCCATTGAGAGTTGGCAGATTCTATGTCTCAGAAAGCCACTCTTGGTCTAAGGAGGGCTGGTGGATTCCCTGTCTCAGGAAGTTACTCTTGGTCCAATGAGAGCTCTTTGTCCAATGAGAGCTGGCAGTTTGGTTTCCCTGCCTCAGGAAGTTACTGGGGTCACAGGTGGATGGGTATTGGGGCAGGGCATGTAGATTTCAGGGTCCAATGGGGGATTTTGGTGGTGGTGGGGTGTCCCACAGGAGTTTTCCCTGCTGGCTGGCAACTGGGACAGAGTTAGGTGGGGGTTTCCAGGGACCGCCTGTGTCCCAGGGCATGGCTGGGCTTTTTTGGAGGAAGATTTTTAATGACTGTTTCTCTTTCCTTAGGGGTTTTAGGTCTATTTATATAGTTTATCTGGTCTTGATTTAACTTAGGTGTGTGTTACCTATCCATAAAATTGTCCATTTCTTTTAGATTTTCCAATTTTGTGGGGTACAGGTTTTTGAAGTATGACCTGATGATTCTCTGGATTTCCTCATTGTCTGTTATTATGTCTCCCTTTTCATTTCTGATTTTGTTAATTTGGATGTTCTCTCTTTGCCCTGTGGTTAGTTTGGATTGGAGTTTGTCTATCTTGTTGATGTTCTCAAAGAACCAACTCTTTATTTCATTGATTCTTTGTATTGTTCTATTTGTTTCTATTTTATTGATTTCAACCCTCAATTTGTTTATTTCCTGGCATCTATTCCTCCTGGGTACGTTTACTTCTTTTTGTTCTAGAGCTTTCAGGTGTGCTGTCAAGTTGCTAGTGTGAGATTTCTCCAATTTCTTTATGTGAGCATTTGGTGCTATGAATTTTCCTTTTAGCATTGCTTTCATAGTATCCCATAATTTTGGGATGTTGTACATTCATTTTCATTGAATTCTAGGAAGTCTTTAATTTCTTTATTTCTTCCTTGACTCATTGGCGATTCAGTTGAGCATCATTCAGTTTCCATGAGATTTAGGCTTCCTATAATTTTTGTTGTTATTGAAATCTAATTTTAACCCATGGTTGTCTGATAAAATATAAGAGATTGTTCCAATTTTTTGTATTTGTTGAGATTTGCTTTGTAACCAAGTATGTGGTCAATTTTAGAGAAGGTTCCATGGGGTGCTGAGAAAAAGTTATATTCTTTTGTATTAGGGTGGAATGTTCTACAGATATCTGTTAAGTCCATTTGTGTCATAACAGTTGTTAGATCCCTTACTTCTCTGTTAAGTTTCTGTCTGGCTGACCTGTCCATTGGTGAGAATGGGATGTTGAAATCTTGGAATTTTGGACTTTTATGAGAAATTCCAGAAACAGCAAGAACCTTTCTGAACTCTGTTTCTGTGGATATGATAATTAATTTAATACTAATTAACCTGTAAATGTAAAGCAGAGTTGATTAATTTTAAAGCTCCATTTATAAACAAAAAATTATAGAAATTACAGTAAATTCAATTACTACTTCATTTTTTCTTTAACTGTCTGAAAAAATACTAATTTTCACACATGGAACATGCTAAAACACTAATGCATTATGATCTTTCCCACATGGTCAGAAATGAATTATTTGTGGTCACAGATGAAAGAAGTGGTGTAGAACTGTGAAATAGTTTATAAAAGTAAAATGATTATTTTGATTTGTCTTTCAAATGAGATATGATGGCTATTCTTTTGTTGTTGTTGTTGTTGTTTTGTGACAGGATTTCTCTGTGTAGCTTTGGAGCCTGTCTTGTAACTTTCTTTGTAGACCAGGTTGGCCTCAAACTCACAGAGTTCCTCCTGCCTCTGCCTCCAGAGTGCTAGGATTAAAGACATGCACCACTACCCCTTGGCATGAAAGCTATTCTTGTTTGTCAGCTTGACTACATCTGGACTCAACTAAAACCCAAATGACTGGACACACCTGTGACAGATTTTTTAAATCATTTGAAGTGGAAAGATCCACTTCTATTCCTGATCTTTGAGGTGGGAAGACAAATATTTAATCCAGATCTTTTGAGGTGGGAAGATCCTCTTTTAACCTGAGCCACACCTTTGACTAGAAGCCTATATAAAGGACATAGAGGGAGGAAGATCTCTCTTTCTCTCTTTGCCTGCTTGCTCTCACTCTCACTAGCAAGTTCATTCCTTCACTGGCATTAGATCCTACGTTTTCAGGATTCTGGAGTATACTGAAGGTCAGCTGAGACATTCAGCCTTGTGGACTGAACAACTACTTGATTCAAGGACCTTCCATTTGTAGGCTGCCATTGTTGGAGTATCTCTATCACAGCCTATAAGCCATTCTTATAAATCCCATTTACGTATATATTCATTCTATAAATTTCCTTCCTCCAGAGAACCCTGACTAGTACATAAAGTAAAATAAGGCCTTCCATTCTGTAGCAATGCAGCTAATATTTAAGGAGTGCTCATCAGGATAATGGTATTTTCCTCAACACAACCTGAAAAGAAGGAATTATAAAACCTACTTTACAATGAGGAAAGACTGCTTAGAAGAACTGGGCAACCTGCCTATGGACAGATGTGGAAAGAGCTGGAGAGAGTTAGTATTTGTCTGCAAGGCAGAGGGACCTCATAAGCAGCCAGCCTGCTGCCCAGGATGCATCCAGCCAGCTCAGCCAATCACTTGCTTGATTTGTGTTTGCATTGTATGAATTGGCAACTTAATTAAATGTTCTGGATCATAGAATTATATTATTTTGAGATGACAGATTTTTTAATTAGAAAATGATAAAAGACATAAATCAACTTTTAAGGTTGTTTTTCCATTAAAAATATTTTGGGGCCTGGAAGTATAGTTCCAGGCAGCAAGCTCCAGGGAGCTGCCAATTCCTCCCCAACAACTGCAGTGGAGTCAGAGTCATGCATTGCCATGCTTGACTTTTTCATGGATGTAGGGATCTATACTCAGGTCCTAGGTATTTATGTGGCTATTAGTTTACCCACTGAGCCATCTCCCCAGCCCCTGAAAATATTTCTTAAGTTAAATAGGAGTCAATGGCTTGTTGGAGGACTCTCCCAAAGGGGAGAGCAGTGTAATATCAACTGTTCTTTCTTGATACTCTCACTGTGGATTTGTTCCAGATTAAGATACATCAGATTTGACCAGCCAAGACCCCAAATGTCTCTGATGGTGCCATGGCCCAGATGATCCAAAATCCAGAATGGTTTCAGGGCAACTGGCTCAGACAATGCAGCCTCACAGACTTTCAGTAAGGACTTGACCATAATTCTTAATTTTCTCAGGATCCCCATAAGATTACCAGTGCCCTCTATCAGCAGGAAGTAGCCTAGAAAACTTCGTCCACATTACCCCAAAGTGGATTATGGATTTTTGTCTTTGTTTAGGTTGTTAGTTACCAATTGTTCTTGGTCATAATCAATATCTTTCTAAAAAAAAAGGGGGATATGATATAGATATGTAGGATATAGATATGATAAGATAAAAGGGTAGATTATTGAACCTACTTTTATAGAGCAACAATTTGTTTAAAATGTTTTACATTGCTATGGATTTTAGTCTATTGATACAAATTTAAAGTTAATTTTCTCATACTGTATATCTATTTCCAATCTTGTTTAAGGTATTATGTTTGTGCAGCTCATTTAAAAGTATAATGGATAAATAAAAATACAGGTTAATAATTAGTCATCTATGATAGTCAAACTTATAGTCATGTTAAGTTTTCTAGGTATATATATATATATATATATATATATATATATATTTCAATTAGGTAGGTAATCTTCAAACACTTCAAAGACCTAGAAAATATAGCATTTAAAATGTTTTAAAAAACTTAGACTTTCCTGGACAATGAGACATGTCTGCTCCTGACAACACTGATTTACTTCAGAAAAAAAGATGGGTGTTGAAGACACTCCACATAGAGTTTATTTTCTTTTTGACAAAAATAGCCATTTGGGCAAGAAACTGTTCTCGCTTGGACTGCTTGACAAAATGTATCGACTGGACATACAGGACCCATAAGAAGGTGACCACTGAACTTTGCAACACAAAATGGTCCTTCAGGTTCCTACTTCACAGAAAAAACTGCCAGATATTCTACCAAACACACACACACACACACACACACACACAAATGACTGAAAAACTCAAAACCTATGGGCTAAAAATGGATGCCCCAACATTACAAAAGAACTTTAGGTAACTGTCCAGGCAGCCAGCTGTCTCTGTCATTCTAGATTTTTGGAAGTTGCTTACAATGCACTTCCTGCTTACTTAGGTAATATTATATCCTTCTGAGGTCTTTGATGTAGTTAAAAACTAGATAGTTATAATTATGGTTTTCCTTGAGATAAGGTAGATATAAAACTTTAGACTCACAAATATAGGATAGATAGAATTTTTTTAATTTTACAAAATACAAATAGACTAGATATTATAACTGTAATTCTTGCTTGATAACTGTTTTGTTATATGTAATTTTAATAGGATAAAGTTAAAACCTTCCTATTGTTTAGACAAAAAAGGAAAAATTATGACAGAATGTCTTTCTGTATGCTACAAATATGTGTTGCTCTGATTGGTTGATAAATAATGCTGTTTGGTCTATGGCAAGACAGCATAGAGACAGGTGAAAAATTGAAAAGGAGAGCCAAAAAAAAAATACAGAGAGAAACGCCTCCGAGCTGCCCAAGGAACAATATGTAATGGAACGCATGTAAAGCCACAAAACATGTGGTGATACATAGATTAATAGTTATGGGCTAATTTAAAATATAAAAACTAGCTAACAAAAGGCTTGAGCCATGGCCATACAGTTATAATTAATATAAGTCTCTGTAGGTTTACTTGGGGGACACCAGTGAGAGAGATTTGTCCCAATCGCAGGCAGACTGGGATGTAAAAAATCTTCTGGTTACACTTGAAAGTATTTCTTAAGTTAAATAGGAGTCAATGGCTTGTTGGAGGACTCTCCCAAAGGGGAAACAGTGTAATATCAAATGTTCTTTCTTGATACTCTCACTTCATTTACTAAGGAGGCGATGATTCCACCTGGTTTCCTTACCTTAAAGTTCATCTCATTTGAAGTTTCATTGTATGGCACAAGCATGGCAAATATGTCTCTGGCAGACAATATTAGTAGATAACAGTACCCACAGAGACCGCATGTGGTCTGGAACCCACTTCAGCACAATGCAGGGTGGAGTAGCCTTCACCCAGTGACTAAAGGAAACTCAGAGTGAGGAAAAGGTCTCTGTAGGTTTATAGCACATGAAGTGCTGTACTGGGGAGCCTGAGGCACTCTGTGACTAGGGAGCATTTATCATGGGTGATTGTTTTGGATCACTCTAAACAGTCAGGTTTTGCATTTTCTCACTAATGTTCCACTTGGGGTTGTGTTCTAAAGGAGGGAAGGTTTTAGAAAGAGTTATTGTCTCACATTCTCACGGGTCCCTGATAGGATCACTGGATCACCTAAGTGATAATGATAATACAAGTTTGTGTATGTAGCTAAGAAAGATATCTTGGTTTTCTGTTATTTTGCTGCTTATATTAAGGCATCTCTTCTCTCCTTCGAGTGACACATCATTTTATAAATTTGAGAATCATTGTCTTGGAACACACTAATTGCAACCTTGGCCCTTTTCGCAGACCTCAATGAGCTAAAGAGGGCAGAAATCTCGAGACAAACCTTTTGGCAAACCTCAGATAATGTCCCAACTGAAGTTCCCTTGCTTATGAGTAGAAATGAACCTGTGGATTACCATTAAATAGAAATAAAGTTTCTCATCAGGGAAGAGTTATCACCAATGGAATGCACCAGTGTTCTGTTTATACCTCTGTAAAGGATCATCACGTGGAAATTTAAATAAAACACCATCGATTTGGCTTTAAGCATTCATACATGAAATATTGATTTAGTCTACTCTTAACTTGAAATGTAAGATGAACGTAATTGAACATGTCCATCAAATACACTGATGGCCAGTGTACAATTAGAGGCTCCAATAGAAATGTGAGCAGGACTCTGAATAACACTGTAAGAATCTGGGGTATGTGGTGGTTGTTTATGTTCATTTGGCTCGAGGGTGGATAGCTTGAATTACAAAGAATATTGAACTCTTTGTGGTCATATATATACCTGAATGCTATATGCATTTTCTTCCATGTAAACCTAAAGCAATGAAAACATTTTTTGGGATTTATCACATGGCATCTTTCCTAGTTTCTGTTTTAGAAATCTTTCTTATGTATGTTACTCTTACTTTCTATTAACCATAAACATGTAGCCTGTGTGGGTACTGTTAGCCTCTCAGTGCTGAGTACCTACCCAGTCTATATCTGTAGCTCAGGAAATATTTGTTGAATAAATGAACATGTTGCATTTGAGGAAATGTTGCTCTTGTGTAAGGACTTCTCTCATTATTAATTTGCTTCAATTCCTGACAACTTTATTAAAAAAAATCAGTGAATTCAATTGTCTGTTCTCCATGAAAGACCAGCTTGAGGTGAGATAAGTCAGCTCTCTTTATCCTGAGTTTTGGCACTTCTGGGAATGAACCAAGATGCTGCAGATGGTCCACAGACAAAACAATTAAAAGGAGCCAATGTTCTCACCTCTGATTTCTATGTGTTCACCCTTAAATTGTACTTGCCTGAGTGCACATGCCAACACTCTCCACAGCCATCATATTCCTTACTCTTTATAAAAGAAAGCTTCTCCTTCTAAATGCTGATTGTCACATTGCCTGGAGTATACAAACTCAGGTGACCACCAACTCTGCAATCTTCACAGGGGCATTCTTGAGATTGAAAGTCAGCTCTATCAATAACCAACTTAGGACGGTGTAATGTAGACAAGGTGAGCCAAAGATGGCATTGTTACAGACCCTGTGCCCTTGTAGTTATACCAGGTTAAAAAAAATATGATGCTAAGCATTTGGAGAGCAGGTAATGGGAAAAAAGTTGGTAAAAATTTAAAAGCATTCTTTACAGAATTGGTTAGCTGAATATGTCTAAAGAGCTAAAGATTCCTAAAAATAACCAAATAAATAAAGACACAAAGACCAAACAACCAAAAATAGCATCATATCAAGATATCTGCTGGTAAAGCAAATGACACATACAAAGATCTTTATACTAGCTATATGTACAATATTTCTAGGATGGATTATTCAAAAATCTTCAAGTATGGAACAGCTAAATTGTAGTTTATTCTCAAAATGCAATTGTATATAGAAATGAAAAAGAAGAAGCCTATGCTTCATGTATTAGCATGGAGGGCTTCAAAAGACATAATTCAAGGGGATTCTGTTGTATGATTCCACCTTGAAGACTATCAGTAGATGAAACTGATACATATGCTAAGGATTAAAGTGACAGCTGCTTTTGGGGAGTACAGCCAGGGAAGGAGACAGGATAAATTTGGTGACTATCTGACACCTGATCTGGGCAGCAGTTGATGAGTCTGAATGCATTTAAGACTCCATCAGGCTATATGCTTAAGATTTACCAGCTTTGAGCTCAGTAGCAAGCTCTTGTGCAAGTGTGAGGACCTGAGTGATAATTCTCAGAACCCATGGGGAAACACCCTGTACTGAAGAAGTAGGGATGCAGATAGTAGATCCCAAGAGTGAGTTGGATGGTCAGCCTAGCTGAAACAGTGAGCTTTGCACTCAAGAAACCTGTCCCAAGGGAATAAGACAGAGAACAAGAGTGGGACACTTGATGCCCTTCTCTAGTCTGCACATGTGAGTGCATAGGTGGGACCCTTACATGAACACCTGTTCATTACATACACATCACACATGCATATCAAAAGTTTGGAATTTGAGTTTAGAAAGTTGTGCATGGGAAGATTTGCTGCTTAGCATATATGAGGCCCTGGGTTCAGTCTGCTGTACTTGGGAAAAAAAAAGGATCTATTAACTTTAGAAAAGGTGCATCATAATAAGAAAGAGAAAGAAGCCAGACAGTAGTTAGAGGGATTTTTCTCAGTATTCTCTGGTGACCCAAGTTTCATTCCTGCAACCCACTTGTTGAAGCACAGCACAAAGATCCTTATGCCCACAGATCCCCAGAGAACTCAGGAATGTTAGGCATCCAGGATTTTTCATTCAAAGGGAAAGATATCTAGCCCATTTTTCCCAAAAAGCTAGACATTGGAAGTGATTAATAGCTTGGTGATCTGCATTATCTGTTGTTCCAGGCTGTACCAAGCTCCTACAACCAGGATTGGAGATGAAAAGTAATCTAAATAACCTTTACAACCAGGGAATCCCCAAGCTCCCACAACCATGAACAGAGATGACTAATAGCCCAAATGACCTCTAAGCTATCTATGTGATCACGACCAGGCCAGATCCTTCCCTAGGTCCTTTGGCTAATACAAGTAGTCTGTCTCTAGAACCCATAATCCTGGAAGAAATGACATATACTTGAGTCAAGTTTCAATGTAATTATGCCTCTTTGTGCACCAGGGATTGTATTACATAAGGAAACATTTTTTCCAAATTATACTGTATTTAAATTTGTTGGGAATAAACTGCCTAGCATCAGACTCTTTAGAAGTCTTGATCCAGGTTGATGAAGTCAATCTGAACAGAATTTTTATTCTTATCTTCACAATTTGCTTCCCTGCCTGGACACCTGTGGGGGTCTCCATCTCCATATAAAGGTAGAAGAAAGAGAGCCAACTTAACAGAGCTGATCTCTGATCTCCACATGCACAGTATGGCATGTCCATGCCCCCTGCCCAGCTATCACACATATGAACACACACACACACACACACACACACACACACACACACACACACACACTTAATAAAAAGTAGAAACTTTTTTTTAGAAAGAAAAAAGGGAATCAGGGCTGATTTCTAGAGTCAATAAAGGTTTGCTGGTGCTAAATTGAATGTTGGTGTTATAATAATGAACGGGCAATCCAAAATTTTATAGGAGGGAGAACCATGTCTCATCAGGTTCTTTTTTGCCATAATTAATGCTCTCTTGAATTCTCAAAATTTTCCTGTTCTCTGAAAACCATGCATGTAACAAATTACTCTGAAAGCTTAATTAAAACAATTTAAACATAGCTCATGATATTTTGCATCAGGAATTCATGCAAGGCTCCCCTGGGCAATGTTTCTATTTCCATTGGTCCTGAAGGATGAAGACAGCAAATGAGATGGTTTGGAGGGCACAGAGATGTTCCACTCATGAATTCTGGTGCTTTGATAGAGATGGCAGAAGGCTGGGTTCAGCTGTGCTAGTGGGCTGAGGCTCATGCTTTTACTCTCTCCACAGTAGAGGTCTGTTGTGCATGTCTGTCTCCTGAGGCAAAGCAACCACCATCTTGAGTTCAGCTGTGCTCACATTTCAAAAGCTCATCCCAGCTAGGTAGATGGATCACACCTGGCAGGGAGGTGTCAGGGACAAGGACAGAACCTCTAGTTAATGGAAAAATACAGACCCCCCTCCCCCCATAAGACAGGGAACTAGAACATCTTAAGGTCAGGTTGCCTAGCGACAGGACATTGAGTCAGAGCCCTTGACCTTTTCACCCCGTCAACATCCTGCATAAACATCCTACACAAACATCCTGTTAGCTTGCCCCACCCTATGCAGGTAACAGCTTCTTGCTCCCCCCACCCTGCAGGAACTATATAAACCCTCCTGGAGAAAAATAAAGTTGCACCTTGATCAGAAATTTTGACTTGGTGTATTTCTTTGTGTCTCCTGCCCCTATCATTCCGTCCTTAGGGTGGTTGAGTTCCCATTGAAGCCCTGCTGGCCGGGGCAACTGGCGCCCAACGTGGATGTAACCACCTCTTGAGGATCTGGAATGTCATCTCCCGGAGGAAAGACCAAGGCCTTGGTGAAGTTGTTGGATCCCCCTGAAATTGCCCGGTTCAGGACGAGATCCCGGAGGAGAGCAGAGGCAACGCAGGTAAGAAAGTGACTAACCATGGGACAGGCAACTTCATCACAAGACTTATTCATTTCTGGCCTAAAAGAGCCCCTCAAAACATAAGGAACTAGGGTAAAGAAAAAAGACCTTAAAGCCTTTTTTGATTATTAATAACATTCTTAGGGTCTATAAACATTCCCCTGACATACAAGAGGTTATTAATATAGGAGAAAAAATCTTAAAAGAAGCCTTCCACTCCCCCTCTACCTGCGCTAAGGACACCCCCCCCCCCCGAGTGCTTTCTCGCCCGCCTTCGGTCTGTCCCTCGGATCACGACCTGCGCTCTATGGAAGAGGGGACGCTCATGACTTTTAAACCTAAGTATCCTCAGGAGTCTGCCCCTGCCCATCTTTATCCCTCTGTTAATAATTTTACCTCTAACTTCCCTCTAGACCCTGCCAAGGAGGCCTCCCTAGAGGGTTGGTCCAAGGGTAGTGGTGTTTACAACTAATTGATCACAACCAGTAACAGATTTCTTTGTTCCTTCTGCACTCCCACTACTTCAGTTGAACAGCCATCCTCAAAAACTTGGACACTAAAGAAACTCCTCGGCAACTCCCCCTATGATACAAATGAAGCACAGTCAAAATTCCCTCCTGGCCTCCTGGCTCAGATTCAAAACGCAGGGGTCCGGGCCTGGAAACGCCTGCCCCAAAAGGGTTCAGCTACCACCTCATTGGCAAAGATTCATCAGGGTCCTGATGAGCCCTTTAGCGATTTTGTCTCTCGCTTAAATGATGCAGCCGAGAGTCTGTTCGGGCTGGGCGAAAACAAAAGTACCTTCGTTAAACACTTGGTCTTTGAAAACGCAAACCCTGCCTGCCAGGAAGTCCTCCGCCCTCATAAAAACAGAGCGGACCTGTCTGAATATGTCAGACTCTGTTCAGGTGTTGGCGCTGCCCATGCCATGGGATTAGCAATCCGTGCCTCCCCGAGGGGTTTCGCAACAGCCTGGAGCCCGCATCTGTTACTTCTGCAAATAACTCAGACATTTCACTAGGGAATGCACCCAGAAAGGTAACAGCCTCGTGCCCTTAGCCCAGCCGGCCCAGGAGGCCGCTTCTATGAAGCCCCTGCCTTCCACTCTATGCCCCCACTGCAACAAGAGCCGTCACTGGGCTAGAGAATGCAGGTAACAAGGGTACCTATTTTGAAGTTTTGGCACAGGAAGAGGCCTAACAACCAGAGAGTAAATGGCATTGACAGATGAGGAAGGCTTGATTTTTGGGTGCTCACTGTTGCTGGAGAATTTCTCTCCAGCTCCCAAGTCCCGCCAGTCCCTGGTTCCCTGACCGAACCTATTCATAAAATAAACACAGACGCTTACATTATTTAAGCTGCTTGGCCATTAGCTCAGGCCTATCATTGTCTAGCTCTTACCCTTATATTTAGCGCATTTCTATTAATCTCTATTTTGCCACATGGCTCGTGGCTTACCGGTACTTTACATCTTCCTTCTCCTCGCGGCGGCTCCAGGCAGTCCCCTCTCCACCTTCCTGTTCCCTCAATTCTCCTCTGTTAGTCCCGCCTATACTTCCTGTCTGGCTACTGGCCAATCAGTGCTTTATTAACATATTTGTCATACAGAACATCCCACAGCAGCTCACTCTGGACCTCTTATTGGACTGCTATTCATAGTCATGAAAGTATCCAGACTAAATGTGCTTCCAAGTCTAGGAACATCTCCTCTAGGTTCCATTTGTGAAGGCAATGAGAATGGAAGTGAGTGCCAATTGGTCAGTTCTCTTCCATTTCAAGGATCACTAGGGCTTGGGGTAGCTACTGGTACTTTTGGGATTTGCTGAGGCAACCATGAGTCCCCTGGGTGGCTAGAGGGGACAGGGGGCAGTTTGTCTCTAGATGTGCAATCACCTGGTGTACAAGGCAGGGACCGTCTCTGAGATCGTGTTTCTGCTCCAACAGAGTAAGGCCGGTCTGGAAGGGGTGGTAGTGGAAGATCTCGAAGTGTAGGAAGGTATTGGCAATGGTTTGTCTTTATGAAGGGAGCCAGAACCAGCCTTGAAAGTAGTTCCCAAAACTGAAGTGCTGACAGAACTAGATGCTTGCTGTTGTAGAAGGTCAAGTCTTGGTGGCACTGGAGGGAGGGAAGCTTGTGGGACCATGGAGAATAGAGAGGAAGGCCTTTCCACCTTGGCACCTGCCAACTCCTTCATCATGAAGAGAGAGTCAGAAAGGCCAATAGAAAGAAGGAAAGTCTGAGAAGGCCAGCAGCCTTCTGATTCTCATAATGTGAGGTAGGAGAACATTCAGCATTAACACCATTGCTGATCATTACAGAGAGACTAAATCCTGTTAATGGTGCCATAAAAGAGATACACTCTGCTCCCAGATGGTTGCCAGAATGCCTGGATAGAGCTGTAAATATACCTGATCTGCCCAGGAGAGATAGCCCCTCTCCTGAGGAAACTTCTGTTTCAAATGCTGTCCCTCCAGCAAGCCCTCCACGCTGTTGTCCTCGCCCAAAGCAACCCCCACCAGCCCTTTAGCTCTGCTATCACTCTGCTCCACCCTTTTATGAAAAGAATGGCTGTTGATTTAGCTTGTGTAGTGTGTGGGTCACCAACTTCCATTCCCTTTCCTTGGAGTTCCATTGAGCTCTAGCAAGCGTGTCAGTTAGAATGGCACATGAAAAAAAAATGGGAAAACAATCTTTATTACTGATTAATAATGCTATGTCAGCTTTTCAGAGTTCCTGTGGGGGGACAGTCGGAACTTTGCAGCAAACTGTGTTTGAGACCTTTCACACAGCACACAAGTCCCATAGTTAATCACATTCTGGGCTGAGCAGGGACACTGCTTGTCACAAATCCAGTCTGACAACAGGGGCCATGTTTCCAAGGGCAGTGCTGAATTTTCATCCAAAGTGTCAGAAAGGCTTGTCGGACTTGCTGGCCTTGGTGTCACAGGCGGTCATAGCTGTGTTGGGCCAGCTTGACACAGGCTGTGGCTGGCAGGTAGCACAGCAAACAGGGTATCACCAGAGAGAGGGCACCCATGAAGGACCCGCGGGTACAGCAGTTGGAGTGGGAGTAGGAGCAGGGATGGTCAGCGCAGGAGCCCTCATCATCCTCATTGGTGCAATGGTAGAAGATGCCTTGTACTAGGCACATGCATGTGCCATAGACCCAAATCTTCCTTGCTTAGTTGATTCTAACCTTCTGCTTATAATGATACTCTTTTTAAAAATCCTGTAACACTGATGGCAGAGGAAGCCCACCGATCCCATCATATGTAGTGCACCTGCAGACCACTGGGTCAGGTCTATGGTGATATTTTATTTGTACTGAATTGTGATTTTATTTGTATGTTAATAAATAAAGTTGCCTGGGGGTCAGAGCTAATAGCAAGCCATAGCAGAGCTGGGCGTTTGTGGCGCATGTCTTTAATCCCAGCACATGGTATGTAGAGTTAGGTAGATCTCTGTGTGTTCAAGGATACAGCCAGCATTGGAGACACACACTCCAATGTGTGTCTGGAGGTCTGTACAGACAGGCAGTGATGAGGCAGTCACGTGGTTGGGTTTACAACCAATGAGAAGGCAGAACAGAAAGTCTATTTAAAGACAAACAGACAGGAAGTAGCTCTCTTTCGGAGAGGTCTCTTGGCTGAAGAGGCTAGCTACAGCAGGCAGATAAGGCTCTTAGCTCTGACCTCTTGGGCTTTTATCTTTACATTGGCTCTGTGTTTCTTATTTAATAAGATGGTTGGTTACATCTACATTTGGTGCCTAACATGACAAGAATCCATTAAAAACCGCTTGGCTTGGCTTGGTGGCCGGCTCCCTAGCCCGGGCCCAGGTCAGCTTGGCCTCAGGCGGGACTGACCATAGCCCCAAGCAGTTAGCTTAAAGCCTGTGCTACAAACAACTCAGGCCTGCCCTGCAGAACAGGGCCTCTGCCTGTAAAGCCAACGTACGTGGTCGGAGCTTAAGGAAGCCAGAGCCAAGGCTTGACTCGGCTCAAGCGGGAACACATGGATGGATTTAAGCTTTTAGTAGCTTCTCTCTCTCTCTCTCTCTCTCTCTCTCTCTCTCTCTCTCTCTCTCGATTCATACCTCGGACACTAGGTGGCTGTTTTGAAATTCCCTCGGACTTCTACTGTTCTACGCAGACTTGGTAAGTTAATTAACATATCAGATATTTTAAAGGAAACTATTTCAAAGAGAAATTTTTTCCACATTAAAAAAATGGGTTTTCTGTGTACACTGGAAGAAAATTGGGCTTTGTTTGAAATTTTAGGCTGTCTGACAATGGAACAACTATATGAGAACATTAATGTTGATCGAATTATGCAGTTTATTACTATGCTTATCCTCATTTTACTATTTAAAAAGATAGTCAATTTAAGTGCCAGGATGACAGTTTTGGAAAAACTTGTTAAACCTGTAAAAACTCAGACAGAAGAAATTAACAGTGAAGTTGTTTCAAGATTGGATCATAAGGTTACAGAAAGAAAGCCTGTTTTCACACAGTCACCCTTAATTTATCCGGTAACCATACAGCAGTTGCCTGATCAAATGACTACACAAAATATTTGGGCTCCAATTGAAATGTTGGATTTACAAAGGTTGAAGGAGGCAATAGTATCTTATGGCATGCATTCCCCATATGTAAAGCAAATGTTAAACTCCTGGTCAACATATAATAGGATTATAGCACAGGACTGGCGAGAGCTGGCACAGGCTGTTATGGAACCCAGTCAAAGGCTCCAGTGGTAAATGTGGTTTAAAGATGAGACTAAAAACATAGAAAAACAATGGAGGGATAAAGGAATACAAGTCTTCCAGAATCAGCTTATTGGAGAAGGCCAATATGCTTCAGTACAAACACAATGTTTATATGATATCCAAACCTTAATTCTATGTCGAACGGCAGCCTTGAATGCATGGGATAGAGTTGAGGAACCAGGAAAAAAAGCTGAGTCATTTACAAAGGTTATACAAGGCCCAAAAGAATCTTTCATAGATTTTTTACAAAGACTGGCTTCAGCAGTAAAGAGAATGTTCCCGGATTCAGAAGCTAGTCAGATAATAATTGAATCTTTGGCCTTCAAGAACGCAAATGCATCATGCAAAAGAATAATCAGGCCAATAAAGGCAAGATCTGCACCCTTGGAAGATTGGATTAGAGATACAGTTAATGTTGAGGCTCATGACCATGATGATATGTGGGTAGGAGAAGCAATTTCAAAAGGTTTGAGGAATGTTAGATGTTTTGGATGTGGAAAGCAAGGGCATTTGAAAAGGGACTGTAAACAAGTCATTCCTAGGAACAATGTTTCTTCAGGGAACAATGGCAACAGAATGCCCCTTCCTTCTGGAGTATGCAGAAGGTGTGGTAAGGGAAAACACTGGACCAATGAATGTAGATCAACAAGGGACAGCCAAGGTAATCCTTTGCCTCAGTCTTCAGGAAACTCCCAGAGGGGCCTCATGCAGGCCCCCACAGTTCAAACCTTTCCTGCAGTCATAGAGGAAACCCCTACTCAGAGCAATTAAATAACCAAATGCCTATGGGAATAAATCATGCTGGTCAGGATGATGAAATAGAGAGAATAGAAAATTCAGGAAAAAGCATAAAGAAAATTTTTGGCAAACTTCTATTAATGACCAAAGACCAAAATTAACAATAAAAATAAATGGTGTTTTGTTGTCTGGTCTGGTAGACACAGGTGCAGACATTACCATAATTGCACCAGAATTTTGGCATCCAACTTGGCCTCTTCAGGAGGTAAATGTTCAACTGTTAGTAATTGGGACATTATCTCAAGTAAAACAGAGTGCAAGATGGCTCGAATGTATAGGTCCAGAAGGACAGAGAGGTAAATTAAAGCCATATGTGGCTAACATAGCTATGAAACTGTGGGGTCGAGACCTGTTGTAACAATGGAATACTCAGATTAACATCCCTCCAATCTCAGAAACAAATAATAAACTAGCACATGTTTCTGAGAGAAATATTAGAAGGCATTATTCTGAGTGGTCACCAGCCATCCATATTATACAAGAACAGGGCACAACAACTGATGATCTCCCAAAGACACCAACAGCTCTACCTTTAAAATGGTTAACAGACAAGCCTGTATGGGTTCAACAATGGCCTTTAACAACAGAGAAACTCCAGGCTTTAGAAGAGCTGGTAGAAGAATAGTTAAATGCTCAGCATATTGAAGAACCAACCAGCCCTTGGAATTCTCCTGTATTTGTTATTAAAAAGAAACCTGGTAATTGGAGAATGGTAACAGGTTTTAGAGCAATTAACAAAGTAATTCAGCCAATGGGCTCTCTACAATCTGGAATTCCTTTGCCTACTCTGTTACCAAAAGGATGGCCTCTCATAGTTATTGATTTAAAAGACTGTTTCTTTTCAATACCCTTACAAGAAAAAGACAGAGAAAGATTTGCTTTCACAGTGCCTACTTA
>CABHPP010146103.1:0-38259 GCA_902168425.1 Peromyscus attwateri | reverse complement strand
TATCTATCTATCTATCTATCTATTTATTTTTTTATTTATCTATCTATCTATCTATCTATCTATCTATCTATCTATCTATTTATTTATTTGGGTTTTTCGATACAGGGTTTCTCTGTATAGCTTTGGATCCTTTCCTGGCGCTCACTCTGTAGACCAGGCTGGCCTCAAACTCACAGGGATCAGCCTGCCTCTGCTTCACGAATGCTGGGATTAAAGGCATGCACTACCACCATTCAGCGTCATTTTTTTTTTTAAGAAAATAATTCTTACTACTGGATTAAAAATAATATAAAGGTGGAACTGAGGACAGTGAGATGTTTCAGTGACTAAATGCATTGGCCATATGAACCTAGTGATATGACTTTGATTCCCAAGACTCTTATGAAAAGTGAAAATAGAGAACTGATCCCACAATGTTGTTCCCTAAACTTCACATGTGTGTTCTGGCATCTATGCCCACGCACACATACTACACACACAAAAATTAATAATAATTAATAATAATTTTGATTTTAAAATTATGGAACTGGAAATAATTATAATATACATGGTACTCAGACTCAAGAACACACTCAAAATACACATGTTCTTTTTCATATTGGCATCCTTGCTTAACAGTGTTTCTATATGGATATAAGTGGTGATGGAGTGGATATAGGCCATGAAATTAGAAAGGAGAACATTAGAGTGAAGAGAGGTATTGAGAAGGGATAGACAGAAAAGAACATGTGAGATGTGAATCCAGAATTGTGTGGGAGCAGTGAAAAGTACAGGTACTTGAGGGTATGAGAGAGAAATGAAAAGGCAGAATGATCAACAAAATACATCTATGTCTGAAAGAGTCACAATGAAGTCTAACACTATGTTTGCTAATTTATAAATGTATAGTAAAAAGTTAATTAAATCAATAAAATTACAAAGAAAAGAGCAGAGAAAGAAGTGGCTGCAAACCAAATTTTTCTCTATAGTTATATGCTAATGGACGAAATGTGTTGGGGGCTGGAACAAATATCCTGTCACTCCTTTCCCAACTGTTTCTTTCTACCCATCAGTAGCATCCAAATGCCAACAGAGGGACTCAAAGATGGGTCAGGGGACACAGACTGACCTCTGACCTTCACCCTCCTGTTATGACTTCTCAAGCCTGTCCCTTTGGCTGCTTAAGATGTAAGCTCAACCCTTCTGCCAGACAGCTGAAAGTGAGGTGGGAAGACCCAAGCTTCTCTGCACCTTGCTTTCTTGAAGCAAGGTACACAGTAGCAAACAATAAGAGAGAACACTTGCTTCAAAGTGGAAGGTGAGAAGCTTTTTCAGACATTGTTCTCTGACTTTCTCACCAGCAAATGGCATATCCTCAGGCAAGAAAAATCTATGGACACATATACACAAACATGAATAAATATTTTTAATAAGGCATGTTTTTATTCCGTGATTAAAATTAAAAAATGGAATTGTATTGATGTCTCAGTTGTTCAGAGAGCTTACTGCTTATGAAGAGAACCTGAACTCAGTTTTCAGCACACATCTGGCTGTTACAACCCCTGTAACTCCATTTGCAGCATATTCAATGCCTTCTTGCCACTGTTAAGCATGTCCACTCACATGTACAAATCTACGGAGATATACACGCAATCAAGATGAAATAAAAATCTCTTTAAAAAGTAATTGAATCTGGTTTCATTTAAACAAGTGTGGTTTAAAGACATTGGGCAGTTTCATTAAACACTTTTGAAAGTCTACAACTGTGATTTATTCCATGTATTCAGCATACATATCTTAATAAAAAATAGACAAAATCAAGGCCCTTAACAGCTGGAGTTCTGGAAGTGTATAGTGAGTCCTAAGTAAAAGGTTGTTTGAGATTTGAGGAAGCAGCTTAAAATCTTGTTTTCAGACACATTGATGTTTGCAAACATGAGGTAGACAGGAGACAGTTCAGTGAAAATTCTAGAAGCCTGATTAATGAGATCTAAACAGATTTAAATTTGTGAATCATTAGCGAGAGATGATAAGATGCATAGGCCTGGATCAGAACAAAACAAACAAACAAAAAACAGTGGTTATATATAGAGAAACGATCTTTACAGAGTAGTCCATAAGAAGATATACCTCAGATGCCTATGAATAAAGACATGATGGTAGAGGAATAGAACTAAGCTAAGAATAGCTACAGATGACAGCTTACCATTCTTGGGAGCTACAAGCCAAGTGAAAAGTTTGCCAATGATAAAAGTATCAAGCTGTGTCAAATATGCCAATAGGTCTTCAATGGTAAATGAAGACAGAACGTTGAATAGGTTTCTAAGAAAATACATAGAGGAGACTGAGAATCAAAACTTCCTTCACCCTACCCCCATGCAAAAATATATGAAGGGAACTGAAGTGAGTGGTGCTGTTTGCCTGTTTATTTGGTGTATTTTAATAATCAAGTACCAGCATAGTTCCATGGGATGCAAACCGTAAGAAGGAAAACTATGACACATTGGAAAGAAGGGAAATTGCTGTCAATTACATATTATTTGCTGCCAGCTCTAATTGGTTGTTTCTCGGGCCATCCTCTCTCTCCCCAAGGACACTGTCTTAATTAAGGGCTTGTCATTTTCTTGCAGGATTACAAAGAGAGTCTCTTGTTGTTAAACTTATTTCTAGTTCTGTCCTGTCATGAACCCTCCGTGATGCAGCTCCGCTCTTCTCAGATGTAGAGCTCTTCCCGCGTTGGTTTAACTTTGTGCATTGTCCCCCTATACAACTGTCTAACTTCAGGAAGATGTTACATTAATACCAGAGGCAAATTGCAATCTGCTCACAGCATATTTCCTAGGTTCAGGACTTCCTTTCCAACCTCACTGAATCCCAATCCCAATCCCAGTGAGATGGTACATTAGAGTCAACAACTTTGGTGATTGCCTGTGTTTTTATTTTTTAATTCAATTTTTTTTTGCTCATGCTATATCTATTAATTTTTGGGCAGAATGTTTCTCTTTTTCTTGCCTCCCTCTTCCTTTTTCTTTCCAGCTGCCTCTTTTACCATTACTATTAACTGTCCCAGCATTACTGGATACATGAAGAACTGGTAGATTTTTTTTTCACCCATTAGCAGGTAATTTTGTATGCTAGGGAAACCTGAACAAATCACTGTTACAGAATCCCTTTTTATGGACTTGTTCTTCAACTTTAGCATTCCTTAATTAACTAGGCATATTTTTTGTGGAAAATGACCAGACTTACCATTATGTAATACCAGCTTCTTCTAAGTGCAATAGCAGATCAATGGTTTGATGTATTAATAAATTAGAAGAGTAAACAATATCATTTTGGAAAGGTTCTCCACTGGTTACCTCAAAACCTCAGTGAACAACATGCCCCGGGGAGAACTTGTGATTCACATTTGGAATTTAGGATGAGTGGGAATACAATGCTTTTCATAAAAGTCTACTCACTGTATCAGGAAGCATTTAATTCCTTGCATTTATCAATTAAAATAATTATGAACATTTAATTAAGGTATGTGGGTTTTGAAGTTTCCTCAATGTTTGTAAAATATAAAACATGCACATATAGTTATTTTTCTGAATTCCACTTTTTTGGAAGTTACTTTCAGTAATTTAAAAGACAATAGAAATATCAAAGCCATAATATTACCTTAAAGCAAAATTATGTAATTGAAAGAAAGGAACGTGGCTGAGGTTACATGCATTGTGATATTGAGTTAAAATAAATTGGGTCTTATTTGTACTGAGAGATGGAGTATTCCAACAGGCTATATTAGTCTTAAAGTTCTCTAGATGAAGAGAACTGATAAAATTTATATATATATATATATATATGTGTGTGTGTGTGTGTGTGTGTGTGTGTGTGTGTGTGTGTGTGTCTAATAAAGGGGATTTATTAGAGTGGCTTGCAGACTGTGGTCCAGCTAGTCCAACAATGTCTGTTTACCAACAGAAAATCCAAGAATCTAGTAATTGTTGAGTCCACAAGGCTAGATGTTTCACCTGGTCTTCAGTGTATATTAGAATCCCCAAAAAGTAGGCGCTAATAGCAGTGAATGAATGGACTTATCAGCATGAGCAAGGGCAAGCAGACAAAAAGCAAAGAGCTTCCTTTTTCCATATATATATATATATATATATATATATATATATATATATATATATGCTTTTATGTAGGCTGCCCCCAGATGGTGTGGCCCAGATTTAAGGTGGATGTGGTTGATACATTGTGCACCCCAATAAACTTATCTGGGGGTCAGAGAACAGAACAGCCATAACATTAAACATAGAGGTTAGGCAGTGGTAGCACATGCCTTTAATCCTAGCATTCCAGGAGCAGAGATCCATCTGCATCCCTGTGAGTTCAAAGCCACACTGGAAACAGCCAGGCATGGTAACTCACGCCTTTAATCTCAGGCAGTGATGGCAGAGAGCAGAAAGGTATATAAGGCGTGGGGACCAGGAACTTAGAGCGGGTTAAGCTTTCAGGCTTTTGAGAAGCAGTTCAGCTGAGATCCATTTGGATAAGGACTCAAAGGCTTCTAGTCTGAGGAAAAAGGATTAGCTGAGGAACTGGCAAGGTGAGGTGGCTGTGGCTTTTTCTGCATCTCTGATCTTCCAGCGTTGACCCCAGTACCTGGCTCTAGGTTTGATTTTATTAATAAGACCTTCTAAGATTCGTGCTACAGGTGGATCTTACCACCTCAAATGACTGGGATTTAGGTTGGGTCTTCCTGCTTCAAATGATTTAATTAAAAAGAATTTCTCACAAATGTACCCAGTTGATAGGGGTTTAGTTAATTCTGGGTGCAGTCAAGTCAACAACTAAGAATAACCATCACCCAGGCTAATAATGTAAAGTGGAAAATTAGTTTATCAGAAAATATTCATTTTCTGCAGCTTTTTTCATCATTATTTAGTTTTCTAAGTATAAGAATATTAATTTGTAGATTCAAATGCTTAAAGTTTATTTAATACAACTTTAATTGTAAACTTGATCATTCCATGAACCATTCAGTATCGGAACTGTGCTTGGAAACTGATAAGACTTAATATTATAAGTACATTGGATGTACTTTTCTTGTCTCCCTCTTCCTTTGGGCTATAAGTACATTGGATGCATGTAGATGCTATTTATTAATTTGCTTATTTTAGTTTGCAATCAACACAAACCACAAACTTATAGTGCATATTCAATGTACATTATGTGTATTTCAGCATATATACCATTATGGAATAATCAAATAACTAATTAAGATGCAAATAATCTGCTATTTTACACTTAATTGTTGTGAAAACACTATAAAACCTTCTTCTTGTTTTAAATTACATTCTATAATTTAATACTGCAAACAGCTTCCTGAAAAATATAACAATGGCACAATTCAGCTCCATGTGGAACATTGCCCTGTCTACCTCCATTTTCCCCTCCTCACTGCTCTTAGATGGAAGTGGTAGTATCATTAGGAAATGCCACAGAGAAAACTTAGTCATGGGAGGAGATAGGTGTGCTGACTGGGAGGCATGGCCAATGGGCTCCTGTGTCTATCATCATTAAAGATATTCTCATATCTCCACACATTACAGGTCACAGTCACCTGTCTTGCCAAGAAGACATCAGAGGATAAATGTACTTTATAGAAGGCCAGGACACAAAACGTGAAATACCTGATGAACAGCTAAAATGATGAGGAAAAAAAAAAAAAGAGAGAGAAGCTTACGTCCTGTCACTAGCTTTTGTTTGTTTGTTTGTTTGTTTGGCACATGGTCTTGCTGTGTATTTCAAGGTGACTTCATACTCAATGCCTAGCTCAGCCTGCTTCCAATTCCTGGTTTTCCTGCTGCAGCCTAGTCTCTCCGTGTTGCTTCAGTTTAAGAAGTGGACCACTATTGCTACTATTTCCATCATTTTTAGTGATAAGCATTGCAAATCAGTTATTTTTCATTGATATTTAATTTTTAATAATCATTTACATACATTTTATATTTTAAAGAATGATAACTACTTATATCTAAACCAGTGAATATTTAGTTTCAAATATCAGAAAACTCATTAGAGTATGTTAAGCAAAGAAAGCTAAATTATTGTTAGTAAACATTTTCTCTCTTGCAGATAAAAATCCAGAATTATGTTTGAGTCTCACAAGATTTATAACCAAGATTTTAAAAAAAAAAAATCAAATTAACCATAGGAATTCTAATTTGTTTGTTTCTGGTAATTATGCGTTTGCCTCCCTTGTTTCATTATTCTTCCTTTCTCTAATAACTCCTCTGCTTTTTCAAGTGATGAAAACTCCTAAAAGCCATTCCAAGTCGTCATGCTGTCACTTCAACATCAAGGGTAAGGGCGTTTACTACTCTCCTGCAGTCCATTGTTTGCTCTGGTGCTGTCTGCTTTGTCTCCCAGATGCCCAGTAAAACGACATCATCAAGTGGTACGTGGTCTCACGTGGTCCATTTTCCTGGTTGAAATGGCCTTTTAGTTTTTGATGATGTATGTTGTAATTTTCTGTTTTATTTTGCATTTACTATTGCTTCTAGCTAAAAATTGTTTTAAAAAACTAACATGGAATCTCTTTAATATTTTTGCTTGTTTTCTCACTTAAATGTTTTGGTTAAAGCTTATTCACATCAAATGTTTAATTGATATTATTTTACTTTTCTATCATATGATTGTACACATATATGTGTTAGATATATATGTATTATGTTTAATATTTATATAATCATACAAAGGTTTTATAGATATATATGTACTATATTTTATGTTTTAATATTTATATAATCATACAAAGGTTTTACCTGATGAAGCCATAAAATTAAAATATAGATAGAATGAGTTGATTTTAAATCAAATGTAAAATTGAAGTTTGATTTTTAAAATACCAAAAATTCAAAACACTATATAGATGGCTATTACATGAAATATTGTTTTCATTTTAAGTTTGTCTCTTTAGAAAAATACATTGGAAAGAAATTATTTGAATTTATTGTATGGAATTAGCATAAATTCACTGTTAATCCTGATGCCCCTATTTAATCTGTAATGTTGGTAAAGAGAAGATCACATGTAGAAATCCGTAGGTGTGCAAGAAGGATGACAATAATGTTAGCAGTAGTTTCCTCCCTTTCTGTGGATAAAAGATATGCTGAGCCTGGTCCCCTTTTCCCTGCACCTACAGCTGATGATGCACAAACCTCGGAAGTACAGTGTGAGGGAGGAAATAAAACCTTCAGTGAATAGTGATACAAGCTACTTCAAAAACTCACCCTTAGTTATAATGCCTATATGTAGCTATAGTCCTTCAGGATGAAGTTAATCTCCTCTGTCAATGAACCAGGGGAAAAATAAGATGTTCAAATTGCTGTGCAATAATGACTGTATCTAGCTTTATTATGTGCTATGTGTAGCTGGTCATGTCCAGATGACCTCAGTAGTGTTGATTTCTATAATAAGATTGGTATAGTTCTGATGGTTTAAGTAAATATGTAAGATTCTTAGAGGTTTGACCATTATATAGAAATGTTTACCTTAGTTATTAAACTCTATCTCATTAGCATCCAAAATGCTCCATCTCCTTTTTATTTTGAGGTAACATTTCTGCAAACATTCACCTTATACATGGAGTAAATAATGCAGAATTTGAAGTAATTTTGGAAAAAAAATAACAGTTTCCAAATGAACAGTGTCATTATCATTGAGAACATTATTAATGGTAAGTCTATTGTAAGCTTCAATAGATTCATTTCTAGAAATAACTATAAACATTCTTTTTACTCTATAGAATTTAAGTATATAATTCTAAAATACCCTCAGTATGCTTTAGTAACTATGTAGGAACCAGAGTCTGTTTTTCTATCATAGCTGAAATAGAAAAAAAAAAAGGTCATCATGTTAGTAATATTTTTATCACTATGACCAGCCTTAGTTGTATTGCTTTTTTAGTGATCAGCCTTCTCTGGGTAGGCTCTATCCTTTAATAGCCCATTCAGCTATAAACTCCTTAAGGAATCAGCAATCTGCTTGAGTCAGTCTGGTGTATGGCAAGCAAACTATATTTTAACTATTCTTCCACACTTTATGACCATTGTATGTACTTAAAGATGAATATATATTAAAATACAACAATTCAATCATTCATTTCAAGATATTATATGATTTGAAAAGGTGAAAAAACCCATGGTATATGGAAGTAAAAATGACTTACTACTTGTTGTTGTCTTTCTTAAAGGTACACATATGACTGGAAATGAAAATATTGACAAAGATAAAGAAAAGGTACAATAAATAAAGTATCATTGCTTATCTATCCTGATATAATCACAACACTATGAAAGGGTTTGCTATTTCCTTCCAGAGACACAGAATATATTTAACCATAGATAAGTAAGTGATTGTCACTATAGAAATATTGACTCTGGATTTTCTGTTCATGTTTTCTGTTTTTAATTATAACTACATTTAGCTATGACTTGGGACATTTCCATCAAGTTAAGTAATCTTTTGACAAATGTCTTTTCTTGGCATAGGAAAAACATTATTTTCTATTGTTTTCTGCTTTAGTTACTTCTATTAAAATGAACTGGTTTTGTACACATAATTTCAGAATATTATTATTTTCTCAAGGGAAAATTACAGGAGACATCACTATTTTCATAGAAAAGTTATGACTATGCTATTTTAGATACGCTCTTTAGAGAATTTCACTCTTCTGTTATATGAATGAATCTCAACTTCCAAAAGATTTCTATTAAAAGGTAAAAGTCAAGACAGTAACAATAGAACCACCAAAGAGGTGTTTGAGTTTTTCTTTCACTGAGAAGTAATTGTGAGGTTAATAAAGTGAACATTTTCATTACATTCTGACAACTATCTCTGCAGTTCAGGATTTACCCTTTGAAAATACATTTTGGCACCAAAATGAATAGCACAAAGATAAGCTCTAGGTGCATGTCAACATATTTTTAAACACTATTCATCCTTTAAAATGACAGTTCATTGTTACAGTCACATTTTTCTAATGTGATTTAAGAGGTATTCAATGGAAATATAAAATGCTCTCAGATTATATGATCATATCAAAATATTAGCTGTTAATTAAATCATCACTTCATTTTCAAATCTGAAACATAATAACAAGCATGTTTGTTTTCTGAATAAAGTTGAGAATATTTGAGATATCTGTATGTATCAGAAAAATCAAATAAAAAATTAAAGAAAAATCTGAAAGCATTTTGCATGAAATTTTAGTTCATGTATTATTGTATAAATGTTCAAAGAAATAGTGCATGTGTTTAACTAAGCCTAGAATGAATTATTGAGTGTGTAGAATCGTTTAGTTATAAGATGATTTTCTTGGTTTTTTTTTTTTTTTTGGTTTTTTCGAGACAGGGTTTCTCTGTGTAGCTTTGCGCCTTTCCTGGAGCTCACTTGGTAGCCCAGGCTGGCCTCGAACTCACAGAGATCCGCCTGGCTCTGCCTCCCGAGTGCTGGGATTAAAGGCGTGCGCCACCAACGCCCGGCTCTTGTGTGTTTTGGTTTCTCATGTTGACTTCAATCATATATTGATCAGACTGGTGGTTTGGGTAGGACAGAATGTAATACAGTTCTAAAATGTCAAGGATAGTAAGATTTTATGTATTTTTTTTAAATCTATGGAATGTTCTTCTATATATACATTATGAGCTCTTAACAAGAAAGGCCAATTCCATCCTACATCTTAGTTTACTCAAACATGTACCCTAGTTGTTAGAAATGCAAGCCTTGAGAAAAATAATGTTCATAGATTGATCAGTGTGTCTGTGCTTAGGTGCAGTGGAGGACAAAAACATTGAATCTAAACAGTTTAAGAGGAAAATGGAAGAAAAGGGGACAATGTGGTAAATGGTAATCATATATAGAGAATTTATAATTAACGGGAAATTGAAATAGAAAAACTGAAAGGAAATATAATGAACCACTAAATTTAAAAATTATTAAACAATACTTCTATGTTGAAAATAATACATTAGTGGAGGAAAATAAGTGAGCTGAAAAGAGAAGATAAAAGAAGAATGAAGGGTAAATCTGGTAAAGGAAAGAACAGAAAGATGCTATATACAAGCATGTTATATGCTTACATGAAATAAAAAGTTAACCACGATGCTGTATGAGACAACATAAACTAAAAGCTGGTAATGATTAAAACGAAGGAAGGAGAAATAATTTTAAGAAAAAGTTTATATTTTTTCTTGGAAAATAAAGAAGTATACTTATAAAGTATAGCTACAGTATTATTGGGCAATTTAGAGTTATTATATTGGAGCCTGTGGTTATTGGTATAAAATGTGAGGTCCATACAGTGTTTAGGCTGGGGAGATGGATAGGAAATAAGACAAAAATGAGAGAATGTTACACTGAGAAGGAACATTTCCCAATTTTTAAACATTACGTTATTATAAAGACAGAAGCAAGAGGAAAAAGGAAAAAAAAAGTGGTAAAACCAGTTGGTTAGTTGTCATGGTCAACAGAACTGCCCAAATTCTTAATTACCTGGAACCTCAAAACATTACCTTACGTGAAGAAAGGGTATTAGAGAAAACTATAAAAATAAAACAACAATAGATTACATTAGCTGCAAATCAGTGAGTGGTTTTCAAATACCAAGAGACAAGGCAAAAAAAAACAAAAACAAAAACATAAAAAGTCATGGGTAGATAGAGACAGAGACTGAAGTTAGGTAGTCATAAACCAAGGGGTTTGAGTTACAACATATATAAAAAGAGACAAGTAAGGATTATCTCCCAAACCTTTGATGAGAATATAGCATTACATTTTGATCAAGGAGTTCTAGCTCCCTATACTGTGGAGACATTTGGTTTGTGGTCATTCTTGCAAAAGTTCTACAAAACACATAGGTTTTGTGAAAAGGCTGTTGATTCTGGCATTTGTATTTCCTTAAATCATGGGCTGTATATATAAAGTGCATATTAAAAAGTGACTATTGAGTGGAGCAGTCTGTGACAATAAACTATCCAGCAGGATGTCTTGATTGTTCCATTTCATCACACTAGATGTCTACTAGATGATGGTTTTCTGTTTAGCCTAGACAAAGACCTATGATAGCCATATCTTTGATTATAAATGAATGAGATTATTAAGTATACAGAAAACCAAAGTAAAGAACACATGGAAATGGTATATTGATTGATTAATCGATAATAGATAGATGAAAGTTGATAGATTAATAGATGATAGATAGAAAGATAGATATAGATAGATAGATAGATAGATAGACACATACCAACATACATACATAGGTACATAGATACATACATAACCTAAAAGATAAATGATAGATGATACATAGTGTA
Organism: Peromyscus attwateri; assembly: GCA_902168425.1. Classification (NCBI taxonomy): domain Eukaryota; kingdom Metazoa; phylum Chordata; class Mammalia; order Rodentia; family Cricetidae; genus Peromyscus; species Peromyscus attwateri. Next base: position 26,914 of record CABHPP010146103.1, on the reverse strand, counting down.
GCATGAATCCTAAAGGGTCTTATTAATAAAAACAAACCTGGTTCCAGTTATTGAGGTTAATGCTGGAAGATCAGAGAAACAGAATAAGCCACAGCCAACCTCACCTGGCCAACTTCTCAGCTGAACTGCTTCTCAAAAGTCTGAATGCTTAACCAGCTCTAGTTCCTGGTCCTCATGCCTTAAATACCTTTTTGCTTCCTGCCATTACTTCCTGGGATTAAGGGCATGAGTCTCCATGCTTGGCTGTTTCCAGTGTGACCTTGAACTCACAGAAATCCAGGAGGAACTCTGCCTCTAGAATGCTAGGATTAAAGGCGTGTGTGCTACCATTTTCTGGACTCCATATCTAGTGACTGTTCTGTTCTCTGACCCTAGGTAAGTTTATTAGGGTACACAATATTTTGGGGAACACAATACCACCACAACATAGTTAAATAGATGAAAGACAGCAAAATGTGATCAAATTGAACATTAAAAACATCTTGCTAGATATAATATAATTAAAATTTTCATGATATTTGTACATAGTACAAAAAAGGACATTCATAAATATCCCTGTGACAATTCTGTTGTAATTTGATGCTAGAGATAACAATAATGTGCTATATATTTCAAAGGTCTAGAAGAGAAGAGTTTGAATGTTTTCAGCACAGAAATATTAATGAAGAGTATCCTGTGTCATTCTGTTGCTGTGATAAAGCAACTTGAGAATGAAAGAACTTATTTGACTTCACTATTCCAGGTCAAATGCCATTGTTAAGAAATGTATTCAGAAACTCAAGGCAAGATTCTGAAATAGAAATTATATAAAAACACTGTTTACTGTCTTGCTAATTGGGTCATGTTCAGCTAGCTGTCTTACATAGCCCAGGCCCACCTGACCCAGGATGGTGCTGCCCATAGAAGGATAAACCCATGCTTATCAATTACCAATCAAGATAATTTCTCACAGACATTGGCCACAAGCCAATATGGTGGAGGAAATTTTTCAACTGAGGTTCTGTTTTCCTAGATGATCCTAGATTGTATCAAGTTGACAAAGAAGGTAAGTATTTTTCACATGAGATAAATATTACACCCATGTTGCATATATCAAAACATCACTTAACACTTTACAATTGCTTATATGTAGCTAACATGAGTTGAATATATTTTCAAGTACATAAAGAAACCCAATCATGTATGTTTTCTGATTTGTGACTGGTTTGTTTTTCAAGTTTTCAGTTTCATCTGTGTAATATCATGTGTTAACAAACTATTTCCTTTTCCTCATTGATGCCACATGTACATTGCCTACACTCACTTAGTGTCTGCTAGATATTTCATTGCTTGCATTTGTATGAACCTTTCCAAATCATGTTTACTTTGTTTTCCATTTAATATTAATCACGATGCTTTATCCTCTCATACGTTTATATGACAAGTCCCAATGGACAAGAGTGCAAACAGATGTGCTGATATGAGGGTGTGGGTGTATGTTTGTGTGATAGTGTGCTGCCTAAGTAGTTACAGGAGTTGGTACTCTAGTTCCATTACTAAATATTTATGTGGTGTTTACAATCCATATTAATCTTTATCTGAAATTATACTTACATTTTCATTTAAGCATAATAGAATTCTAGAACTTCTGAACAATATGCAGCATTCCAATCACTTCAAAATTATAGCTTTAATATAAAGCATTCAATATCTAGACTTTCATCTACAGAAAACATAGAAAAATATTACATCTTAGTTAAGGGTTTCTATTGCTGTGAAGGGACATCATGTCCATGGCAACTCTTACAAAAGAAAATATTTAATTTGAGCTAGTTTACAGTTGAGAGGTTTAGTCCATTATCTTCATGGCAGATGGCAATGGTGGCGTGCAGGCAGACGTGGTGCTGGAGAAGGAACTGAGAATTCTACTTCTTGATCTGTAGACAGCAGAAGCAACTGTCTGTCTTACTGAGTATAGCTTGAGCAATAGAGACCTCAAAGCTCATCCCCAATCTCCACAGTGACATACTTCCTCCAACAAGGCCACAGCTATGGCAATAAAGCCACATCCTCCTAATAGTTCCACTTTCTATGTTGGCTATTTACTTTCAAGTCACCACTCATGGTAACTCAATGAAACAACAGGACACTAGAATTCATCCTACCTAATTTTGTGTTCTTTGTTCAGTATCTCTCAACTTATAAGTCCATCTTCCTCAGGTTCTGGTAACTGTTACTCTTATTTTGTATTTTTACAACATAATCATTGGTTCAGATTCTACTTTTGAAATATCTCACAGGATTAGTCTATCTGTGTCTGATATTTCACATTGCATAATATACTTCAGATTCAAACATATTTATAGAAATGATAGTATACCTGGATTTTATGAGTATATAACAGTACATTCTGCATATGCCACATATTTTTTATTATGTGTACATCAGCTGGTACATACTTACTTTGCTCCTTTTTTAAAAATCTTTTTGGAATAGTACTTCTATGAATAGTGAAATGTAGTTTTGTCTTTGTCATATTGATTAATTTCCTTTGATTAAAAACCCAGTAGTAATTCCTGAATTAGATGGAAGCTGTATTAGTTATTTAAGAAACCACACTACTTACCGTACTGACCATACTATTTCATTCCCACTAAAAGTTTTTAAACAGTGCATTTCTCCATTTTCATGACAACATTTGTTTATTTGGTCTTTAAATGGTCATTCTGATTAGAAGTAGGGACCACATGGCAAACTGATTTTTTTTTCATTTGTTGTGGATCACGCTCTGTAGACCAGGCTGGACTCAAACTCACAGAGATCCACCTGGCTCTGCCTCTCGAGTTCTGGGATTAAAGGTGTGTGCCACCACCGCCCGGCTATAAACACATCTTTAGAACTATTAACTGATAAGTCACAATAAATCGCTGTTCACATTAAAGAAGAAATCACAAACTGAAGGATGGAGATAGCTTCCCCTTTTATATGTGGTATAAGTGCCTATTTAGATTGATATTCTGAAACATCCATGGCAGGCTTAATTTCTGAATGTATGTTGTCCAATTTGCTATTGGGGAAGGTATAGGACCTTTTTTGCGGGGAATGGTCTTGCTTGATGAAAGTAGATTTACTTTGAATGGGAGTGTGAAGGTGATATTAACCCCTGGTCCTCTCTGCTTTTTTCAATACCAGTTCCTCTCTTATTTGTACAGCTTCAACCATGCACTCCAGTTAACAGGAGATGTACTTTTCATCATACCTTCCAAAATATGAGTAACTGATAGCCTCCCACACTGTAAGCCTAAATAAATGTTTCTTTCCTGGCAGTGGGATCAGGATCTATCCCTGATGCATGAGCTGGCATTTTGGAGCCCATTACCTATGGTGGGACACCTTGCACAGCCTTGAGGCAGGGGGAGGGGCTTGGACCTGCCTCATCTGAATTTTTCAGGCTTTGCTGACTCCCCATGGGAGGCCTTACCTTTACAGAGGAAGGGATGGGGTGGTAAGTTGGAGGGGAAAGCCGGGGGAAGGGGATGAGAGGGGAATCTGTGGTTGGTATGTAAAATGAATAAAAATTTTAAAAAAGATTTATCTGTCAGATATTCTGTTATTTGATTCTAAAAGTAACTGATATATCATAATTTGTATACTTTTTAATGTTTTGTATAATTTTGGGACCCCAGTAAGGACAAGGAAGCATCCTTAAATGTGATCTCTGTTTTCTGTTAGCTGAAGTTTGCCCGGGGTGAGAAAACAGAAATTACTGGGATATATTGCCCAATATTTACAGGTACACATTAATAAAATTATGCTCAGATTTTTGAAAAAGTTATCATAGCATTTATTTTTATCAAATTTCTCTATTAATTTTACCTGTGTTACAGTTTCTTTATCAAGACAAATGTTTATTGATTTAATTTCTTTTGTCCTTCAATTAAGTATATAGCTAATTTATATAAGCACTTATATTAAATATGTCTTAAATTCACTAGGTTTATGGTTATGCAGATAAAATTATCAAAATGGCCAGTTTTGTTAAATAATTTTTTTTTTACAAAATAGAGATTGACAAACACTAGTAATCAAGTTTCATGGAGAAGAGATGCTTAAGCTTCTAACAAGAAAGCTGGAAAAGAACTAGCAATAAGATTAATAAGAAGAAAAGAACACCTGGTCTACAGTCATCCCACTATTACATAGCATAGCCATGCATAATGATGGGTGGAAAATATCCTATGTCATCCAAATGTGGTAAAAAAGAATAGCAAAGCACTCCACAAGCACGGGGAAGCAGGGGAGAAATTGACAAGCTTGTATAAGGAGAATGGATTTTCTAATCATTGCACAAGAACACATTAAAATCTGTTTGAAAAGGCAAAAAGATCATATTGCTTTCTATAGGTGGTTCTCATTATCACAATATGCACAATTTAAGTCATTAATTTTAAAGTTTCCCAAGAAGCATAATAAACTGTATCTATGCTGTGTGCTTAAAATTTGTAGAGAGAAATGATTACTTATATTTGATTAGTCCTAGAAACAGTGTCCACAAAACCTATCTATTGATGTAAAAGGGTAAGATATTTGCTTCCTGGCACTATCAAAATTATAGGTAACAAAATTCAGCTGACTTTGATACCTACTTTCACAAACATGCAGACCAGATATGACCTCCATGGATATTCATAGATGCAACTCCAGATTTTGGTTGACATGCACTGTACTCAAGGACATTATTTTTTCCCCTTCTTTAAAATTGTATTATTTTGTCTCTTCGGAAAACTTAACTACTTGAGATATATCAAGAAGTTCTTCATATGGCTTATGAATGGAGTCTCAAGGAGCAGGTCAAAGCACTAAAGTATGCCAGAGTTAACAAGTTACACTCTTGTTCTTCAAGTCACATTTTCCTAAAGCAAGTCAAATAGACCAATCAATATCCTTGTGCCTGGAAAATGGACCACTCACCTTCCCTGGGAAGGATGAATGAACACCCGACAAGTAATGTGAATATATAATCCTTACACAATGAGAATATGAAGAATTGCTGTTTATATTCCAGCCTACCAGAGAGTATCTCTGATTCTTACATTTATTACTAAAAATTAATAAATTAATCTCTTCAACTGTAAAGACCCATTTTTTAAAATCATAGATGATTGAATCTACTAACATAACTGTCCACACATAAATATCAAAATATAATATAAAAATAATGTCTTGCTTCAACATTCTTTGAAGTTGGGGGGCTTACAAGCTCTGTCATTTCAAGCCTTTTATCAGCAGTGTCTAAGTTTGTATTCTATTATCAATCAAATGAGTAGATAAATGGTTCACTAAATGCTTAATATCTTTCCATCTGCCATACATTCATTCTTATTGCTCCTTTTAGAAGAATTATTCTCCATATATACATGCTTTGGTTTGAATAGGTCTGGTCCCAGTTGACTAATTTGTTTGAATGCTTGGTCCGTGGAGAGTGACACTATTATGAGGTGTGGCCAGATTGAAAGTACATCAGGGTAGAGGTGGGCATTGAGGACTTATATGTTCAAACTACATCTAGTACCCAGTACTAGACTCAGTCTCCATTTCTGCTGCCTGCAAATCAAAATACAGAACTCTGAGCTCCTCCAGCAAAATATCTATCTCCATGCTGCCATCCCCATCATGATAATAATAGACTAAACCTCTGAAACTGTAATCCAGACTTAATTAAATGTTTTCCATTATAAAAATTAGTATAGATTCTGTCATGTGGCTACTAGTGCTGACTCTTATGAAGATTTATAATGAAAAAGAACAAGCAAGTAAAATACAAAATGTAAGTACAGAAAAGAAGCACCAGGTAGTGGAATGCAGCTAAATCCTATGTTCAAGGAGACACACATACTAAGAAATGGAATAAAGGGAATGGTGACTTCATACCATGCAGTTAATTTTCCAACTTGTGAAAATCAATTAAAGAAAAGCTGAGAGCTGGGTGTGGTGTATACTTTTAGTCCTAGTACTCAGAAGGCAGAGGCTGACAGATATCCAAGTTTGAGGCCAGCATAGTCTACAGAGCAAGTCTCAGGAAAGCCAAGCTTAGTCAGTAAAGGAAACCACAGAAATTAGAAAACTGATCAACATATAAATGCACAAGGAGCCATATTCCAGTGCAAGCAAGCATCAGAACTTGGCATCTTCAGCCATGTGGCTCTGGCTTTAGAGTCAGGGACAGAATAAACGTGTTATAGAACCTCCCTCCAAAATTAAGGGATGCCACTGGGGCCAGGTGTGTGACATGGGTGTCCCTGCATGGAGGCCCAGAGAGGCCATTATGTGAAGTTGTGAAGTTGAATCCTGGATTGCCTTGGAGATCCGTGGAGGTTCCAGAATCATGTGATACCAACTACTAACAGGGAGTAGCACAAGCCTAAGAGAAAAAAAGTGGGTTGCAGTCAACGAGGCTGAAAGAAGTGAGAGATCTGAAGAAAGTTTTGACATCAGGTAATGAGTATCCTGTGCCATCATATGTTGGAAGTATGTGATCTTCTTTTTGAGTTTGATTTTATAAGGGATTTCAGCTAAAAGATTGCACAAATATCAGAAGAACTTTGAATTTTAGACTTTAAGTAAGTTTGAGAATTTTATAGACTATGGGGGATTTTGAAGTTGAACTAAATGCATTTTGCATTGTTATGGCTACAAGCTTAATGGTGGCCAAGAAGTGGAATGTGGCAATTTACTTAGTTATGGCCCTTTTGACTCAGAAGTTTGAATGCTCGGGCAGTAGGGAATAGCACTATTGGGAGGTGTGGCTTTGCTGGAGGAAGTGGGTCAGTGTGGGGTTGGGCTTTTGAGGTCTCATATGCTCAATCTACTCCCAGTGTGAGACTCAGTCTTTACTTCTGCTGCCTTCAGATCAAGATGTAGAACTCTTAGCTTTCTCTCTAGCACCATGTGTGGTGATATATTGTGTACCCTAATAAATTTATGTGGGGAATCAGAGGATAGAGCCAGCCACTAGATTAGACATAGAGGCCAGACAATGTTGATACAAAAACTTAATCCTATCACTCAGGATACAGAGATCCGTCTGGATCTCTGTGAGTTCAAGGCCGTTTTGGAAACTGCCCGGGAGTGATGCCATACTCCTTTAATACCAGTACTGGGGAGCACACATTGCTTTAATCCCAGGAAGAAATGTGGCAGGACACAGAAACATATATAAGGCATGAGGAAACAGGAACTCGCTCTCTGGAGGCTAAGAATTTGTAGGGATAAGAACTAGTGGCTTGCTTTTTCTACATCTCTGATCTTTCAGCTTTTATCCCAATATCTGGTTCTGGGTTTTTTATTAATAAGACCATTTAGCAATGTGTGTTACAACCATATCTACCTGTATGCTGCCTTGTTTCCTGCCATGACATTAATGAACTTAACCTCTGAAACTGTAAGCCAGCCCCAATTAAATGCTTTCCTTTATAAGAGTTACCATGGTCATGGTGTCTCTTCACAGCAGTAAAAACCCTAACTAAGACACAGACCAAACCATTTTTTTACCTTTTCACTATCACATTGAAATCCTGGAGGCTAGATCAACAGCATCTCATATTACTATTATTGTAGGTTTAATGTCTTTCAGGAAGTAGTCTTTGGGCATGGATTTTTTCTACAGACCCACAGGCTCCCATCATTGGTGGCAATGTATCTCCAGAAACTCTCAATCATTTATGATTTACAACGCTACTATTTTGGCTAAAAGAGCATTTTGTAGGGAAATATACATATTTAACATTTGTTGTTATGTCCAGATAAATGTAATGAATTTAGTTCTCAGGAGTGTTTCTCAGAATACAGAACTCTAACATGCTCTTGTCTCTAGTTTCTCTCTTTTATCAGTGAGTTCGAGTTGGGAGTGGAAAGCTGCGCTGAAACTTGTTGAAGCTTGCTGGCTATACTCTGGGTTAGCTCAGGGTTCACAGAGTTGAAAGTGGGAGGTCATCAGCTATTTCTTCAAAAACCACACACTCAAACTTGGATTTAGAACTGGTACGAGAGAAATGAGTCCATTCTTGCAAGGTAGTTTTCCATACATAAGGTAAAATGTGGCAAGAATATTCCTTATTTGATTTTCACATTTCCAAGCTTGCTCAAATGAATTTTGTAATTAATGCTTATATCATGTAATTAATGTAAAAAAGTCTGTAAAGTGATGTTGCTATCTATGATGATTGATGCCAAGTGTAATGTACACTATACATTGGCTACTTTTGCCCACAATTCAATTTACTTTCTTTCTGAAAACAGGAAGCAATCTGGTGAATGCTCTAGAAAGTTTAGTAGATAGCTAACAAATAAGTTTGCTATCTCTATCATTAGAACTGGATTAGAAAATCCTCTGTACTGAAAGACCCAAAGAATTCAATATATCTGAAAAACAAAGTCAAATCCTTATTCTCTTTCACCTAATGAGGAAACAGCTATATTTTATAATTTGAAGTTTATCTGTCCTTATTCAATTGTCCAATAAAATATACCTTGAAATCTTTGAGAAATGACATAATGGGTATGTAAATAATGACTGTAACTAAGAAAATTGATAACTGAATAAAATGGATAATCAGTATGGATAAGATAGCTGTTGTTTGGATATCAATTTCTAGAGGACAGAGTTCTTCCTTCACATATTTCTTAACATATTTTTGCTTACTTTCTGAAATAATCATGCTTTACAAAAGCATTTATAAATGGCACACAGTTCTAAAATGCTACAAATAGGCAGAAGTAGAAAATGTCACAAAAATATCTTTACAACTAGAAGCAGTTATTAAAATTAAGTAAATGGTATATAACATAGATCAATAATTTTTTTTAGCTAAGTTTAGGCTGATTTATAAAATATCTAGTGTTAAAAAATCTTATGATGTCTTTAAATAAAATTCAAATGAAGGCCATAAGTTCTTTTATCACTGAATTCATATGGTAATTGTAATTAAAATAATGGATTGAGCTATAAAGCATATATATGCTAAACAGACCACATCTGGAACAGTATGTTGAAATCTAGACATCACACTAAGAGGATGCATATTGTAGTAAAGTTGCCCCCAGGTATTTATTTGAAATTTGAAAAGAAAATAAAACTACATTGACTTTTCTGCTTAACAACATTTACTCATTGAACACTTTTCTTAAATTTACATTTTACAAATACCCTATAAGATACATGAGATGATATATAATTTATAAATGGAAATGTGGGTCTGGGGAAATGTCTTACTGGTAAGCTTTTTTGGACTCCTCTTGCAGAGGACCAAGGTAGAATTGCCTCTAGCCTCCATTGGTACTGCACTGAGGTGTGCATTTAGTCTCCCTCCACAAACAAATACAATATTTCTTGTTTGTTTGTGTTTTTGTTTTTCAAGGCAGGGTTTCTCTGTGTAGTTTTGGTACCTGTCCTGGATCTTACTTTGTAGACCAGGCTGACCTCAAACTCACAGAGATCAACCAGCCTCTGCCTCCCAAGTGCTGGGATTAAAGGCATGAACCACCACCGCCCAGCACAAAAATATTTAAAAAAATAAAAAGTATATTAAGAATTTGTGATATTTAAGACTTAAGTAGCTGTTCAAATCCAAAATCTGGTAAGAAGTAAAACAAAGTTTAAAGCATTGGAGGCCTAAGTATTAATAACTATAATTCTGACATGAGTAGGATTCTTCTTTATGCTGTGAGATTAATGAGTGGTAAACTGGAGTCATGTGTAGCACGAATCTTAAAAGGTCTTATTAATAAAAGCAAACATGGAACCAGGTATTAGGGTGAACGCTGAAAGATCAGAGAAGCAGAACAATCCATAGCCAACCTCACCTTGCCAACTTCTCAGCTGATCTTGTTTCCTCAGATTGAAAGTCTCTGATCCTCATCCAAATGGATCTCAGCTGAACTGATGCTAAAATGCCTAAAAGTTTAAAAGGCGTAAAAGGCCCTAGTTCCTGGTCCTCATGCCTTATCTACCTTTCTGCTTCCTGCCATCACTTCCTGGGATTAAAGGTGTGTGTCACCATGCCTGGCAGTTCTCAGTGTGGCCTTGAACTCACAGAGATCTGGATGGATCTCTGCCTCCCAAGTGATAGGATTAAAGGTGTGTGTGCCACCATTTTCTGCCCTCTATGTCTGTCTAGTGGCTGTTCTGTTCTCTGACCCCAGATAAGCTTATTAGGGTGCATAATATATTCGGGATACAATATCACCACAGTCATGTTATTATAAATATGATTAAAATATTAATTATTGAAAATTTATTCAGTTTAGTAACTGAGAAAAGTTTCTACATTGATGACTCATGGCCTATCCCCTTGTTCTGATCTCCAAATTCATAAATTCTAAGCTAAACAATTATTGTCTATTTTGACTTAAAGATCTTTTTAGTATTTCTTTCTTAAAATGGTATTTTTGGATTCCATCTTTGAGAATTTTATAGAATGGATTGTTATTGTATCTATAACGTACTTTTCTCCCTAAATCCCCCTAGAACCACATTCAGTCCTAATATCCCACTCAAGATCATGCCATTTGGTTTGTTTTATAACCTAGAGTTCAAAAAGTGCTGGAGCACAGTTAACTTATGGGAGTTTGTGGATATTAAAGAAAACTGTATCTCTCCCTCTTCAAACTATAATGTCGAGAAGACATCATCTTGCCCTATTCCTCTCAGACCTTCGGCTTTTACGGCTCTTCTGCCCTCTCTTTCATGGTACCCCTTGAGCCTTGTGGAAAGGGACTATGCGCAGATGTCCCATTTGTGTGTGAGCTCTGTACAAATGCTTATTATTTGTTTGTCTGGGTCCAGTTGTGAATTTCTGCGTTAATGACTTAGTTAGGATCATTGTTGCTGGAATAAAGCACCGTTGCAAAAAGCAACAGGAGGAGAAAATATCCTGTCTACAATTTCAAATCGGTATTCATCACTGAAAGAATTCAGGGTAGGAACTCATACTGGGCAGGATCTTAGATGCAGGAGCTTAAGCAGAGCCATGGAGTACTGCTGCTTTACTGGCTTCTTTTGTCTGCTTTCTTATTAGCACTCAATCCTTCAAGCCCAGTAGTGGCACACCCACAATGGACTGGGCCTTACAGCATCAATCTCTAATTAAGAAAGTGCTCTACTGGCTGGCCTATAGCTAGGTCTCATGGAGACATTTTTTACTCAACTGAGTTTCTTCTTCACAGATGACTACAACGTTTTTCAAGTTGACATAAAACTAGCCAGCATAGTGGCTGCCCAATATACTTAAAGAAATTTCTCTGATTGTGATTGAGATCTACAACGATGGCAGTTGCGTTATATAGCTAATAACAAAGTAAAAGTAGTAGGTTCACACCTAGGGCCTACGAGCTCATCAGTCATATGTTTTGGGACAGAGTAATAACCATCATAAGGCAGTTGGTTATCACTATAACACTGAAGCCACTGTTGAGCCAATAGTCATATAATTACAAGATAGTCATTGTTGTGGTCCATAGTGTTCACAACTGTTTAACACTTGTTGATGATTTCTCTTTCTCAGCAGCCTGCATAGGACCTTCTATAGGTACCACGGAGACTTGACCTCTGCAGGGAAGTTCTCCATGTTCTATGACCAAACTGAGTGATGTCTTCAACAATAGTCTTACAGTTAAGTTCCATGGATCACCAAAAGCAGTGACAATCGATTACATTGCTTGGGGCTTATTGAATTCCCCTGCTAAGTAAGCAAGACATATCTGATGTTTTATTTGGCAACATATGGCTTCTTTGAAGAGTATTATCCCTTAAGTAGAGTAACACCCATCCACTCACCCCCCCACGACACACACATCTGACAGAGACAAGACAGACAGACAGACAGAGAATGATGTAAATAAGTAGGTTATAATATGGCTTTTTAAAACATCCTTAGGTGGTTTTGTTGTTTGTTTGTTTGTTTATTTTGCCCTCCTCTGCTTTAAGCCCAGGGTCTTATATGGGAATTAACTTCTGCAACAATGTGCTTCAGATACAAATTATCATTACCTTAAGAGAACAAGTGAATTCCCAAATAAATTATTTTCCTGCCCATCTGCACATGTTGATTTATGTCCCATCATGGAAAGAAGATAGAGAAAACTATGAGGGAAGTATTTATGTTCTGACCACTGTATCCTAACTCTATTCAGGCATACAAATACAGAGAAGTGTTTGTAAAATGATTGTAGAATTATTCAACTGCTATCTTTCTAGAGGAATTTATCTATTTATTTATTTATTCATTTATTTATTTATTTATTTATTTATTTATTTATTTATTTATTTATCTGAAACAAGGTCTGACCTTGACTTCCGAAAAGTCAAACCTGCATCTGAGTCTTGAATGTTGTGACCAAAAGGTTTTCCCCAACATGCCCAGCTTGAGGGGTGTTATTCTTGAACTTGATGATTTAATCTGTAATATTAATACATATATCACCCCATATTTGTTATTTATAGTCATTTGTGTATCATTTAACTCTATTGAATCTCCATAGGCTTTAGTTCTATCTTTGGATTTTTAAATGTAAGTAAAACAAAATATTTAGCAATACCACCTTGCTAGTAATATTTAATCCTCTATCATATCATAGAGTATAAGAATGAATTGAAAGTAAAAAATAATCTTCCTAATTATTTTTATTTTTAATTTAAGAAAATTGAGTCTTTTTTTTTCATTTTTCTTTATTAAGAAATTTTCTACTCACTCTACATACCACCCACAGATCCCACCTCTTCCCTCCTCTCACCTCCCAGCCCTCTCTCCCAAGCCACCCCACATCCCCACATCTCCCAAATCAAGGTCTCCCATGGGGAGTCAGCAGAGCCCGGCTGACTGAGCCTAGGCAGTCCAGGTGCAGTGGAAAAATTGAGTCTTAATGTGTTGTCATGACTCATAACAACCTTTTTTTCATGTGATCTCTTTTCTCAGCCTTCCAAATAGCTAGAACTGAAGAATTTTGCCATGACATTCAGTTCTAATCATGTTCAAATTAAAATGAATTTTACTATGCCCATATCAAGTAGACTGATCAAATTTAAGCATCATAAATTATCTTATGGCTGATCCTAAGACATCCTAAACATTGAAAAATATGTGCAGTATGAGAAAAGAATTTGCATGCCTTTGTCACAAGTTAATCCAAGCCCTAAGACTCCTAACAGAAATTCATGAGAATACAGATAAAAGCAGAGACAAGAGTGTGTTTTTTTATTCCATTACACTGCTTTGAAAGTTCTGTTTGTCACCATATGTTGAGTATGAGCATGGGTCTACTCTTGAGCAAGCCCAGCAGAGATTTGACATACTGAGTTTGCCAAAACATGCAGTGACAATCTGGTGCACTCAGAAGGGCCAGCATCATGAGAATGGAGAGTCAGTACTTCTGTACAGTCATTAGTGTTTATGAAATCAGTTGAGCATAAAGAGGAAGTGTCACTGACTTTCAAGACAGCAGACTGACGTGAAGGACTGCAGCAGAGATTATGATGATGGTGTGTCCAATTCTGTAGTTATAACTGGGCATGTTCCTTTTTAGGGACATATGGGAAAAAACATTTACAATGTTAAGAAGTATCTACTTAGTCCTCTTCACCCAGAGTGAGGGGAGAAGTCCATACTCATCATTACCTTTTTAAAATTGTTAGTAATGTCATATTATATTATTCATTCATAGCAGGTAAGGAAAAAGATGGTTCAAATATGGTTATAAGTAAATATTCACCATAATAATATCACTATCCTGTCCAGATGGTCTTTCTATGATAACACTTTCTATATTTTGAAAAAATGGAAAATATGTTGATACTTATACTATATATTTGTATTATATGTGGTTCTTTATTTTGGTTGTTAACTTACTGTAAAATGTAGAATAAATTCAATAAAATTTTTAAATATAAATATTAATTTATGTCTTAAAGCTTTTTGAGCATTTCAGAAATGATACTGCACTTGAATTGTAATATCTTTATTCACAATATTACACCACATGTCTTCAAAAATTGGTTGAACTTTGATTTGTTTTACTTTTGCGTCATCTTTCTTTAGAATAATTGACAGAATAACTTATCCCACATATAATGTAGGAATAGAATTCCTTCGTTTTTTTGTATCTCAGTTTGAACATAAAGATAATCAAGCAATGTGATGTAACCTTATATAGAAAGAAAACAATGAGCTTTAACATTTAGTTATCATAAAAGAACTCTGCACCACATTCAAAACCTATGAATATGCAAAGCTTAATTAAACAATGATATGGACAAAAAAATACAATTAAAAATCAAAAGACATGAATGGATTTTGCTAAAAATACTGTTTTTAAAAGTCCACAGACTTGCTGATAGTGAAAATCATTTTTTGAGAATTTTCTCATCTGCTTCACTCTATCATCTAAATAGCTGGAACAAAATTTGTCATGTTTTCTTAACTGTGTTCCTCCATGGATGTTGACAATACCTTCCTTCTATTCATCTCAAATACACAAGTAGGCTTATGATTCTTTTTTTTTTTAGTTTTTAATTTTTCCTATGAAGTTACATAGGTTGAGATCTTGGAGTGTAAGGCTTTTGCAATTTGGAAAACAAGTGTAAGCCACATGGTACCAAAATTAATATTTCTTGATGTAAAGATTCTAAAATTCTAGGAGGTTCTCTTTCAAGATAAATAGAACTGAAAAATTCTATAACTGAACCACTTTATTCAATATGCTCTCAATAAGGAAGCAATAAAACAGGAGGTTGGTTTTTGAGAGAGAAAGTTATTTGACATTAAGGAAAGAATTCCGAATATATCCATGGTTCCACTTGTTGGGTCTGTGAAGACAGCATAAGAGTGTGCATGAGGCGTTCAAGTAATCAAACAGTATTTTGATGTTATTGTATTCTTGATGAAGAATAGACAGCTTTAAATTACCTCAAACTGAATTTTGATACTATTGTACAATGTATTATAAAATTGTTTTTAAGATTAGTAGAAACTATGGAATGAACTTTTAAATCACAAAATATAATTGAGTCCGTGATTATGAAAGAAAAATTAAATCAGTTAATTCAATGGTATTTTATTTTGGAAGGTATTTGCAATATTAAATAATGATTAAGTCACTACTCAAGGTACTCAAATTAGGGAAAAGATAATTAATAGTAAAAGTAAAGAAATACCAAGGCAAAATTTTGTCTATCATTTAAAACATTCTTTAAATTCCACATATATTTCCAAACATGATGTGTTTTATTTTTTCTTTATTATAAATGTTAATATATTATAATTTTATGATGGGAATATATTCAGGATTTTTGTTATATTTGATCTTTTTTTTAATTAAGAATTTTTTTTATTCATTTTACGTACCAATCAAAGATCTCCTCTTCCTTCCTCCCACCCCTCCAGCATCTCCTCCCAAACCCACCACCCATTCCCTCCTACAAGAAGGTAAGGCCTCCAGTGGGGAGTCAGCAGAGCCTGATACATTCAGTAGAGGCAAGTCCATGCCCCTCCCCCTGCCTCAAGGCTGTGGGAGGTGTTCCACCATAGTTAGTGGGCTCCAAAAAGTCAGGTCAAGCACCAAGGATGGATTCTGATCCTACCAGGGGGACCTTTAACTATACAACTGTTCTGCTATACGGAGGGCCTAGTCAAATCCCATGCAGGCTCCATGGCTGTTAATCTAAATTTCATGAGTTCCCACTAGTTTGGTTTGATATTCTCTGTAGGTTTCCCCATTATGATCTTGATTCCCTTGCTCATAGAATCCCTCTTCTCTCTCTTTGACTGGACTCCTGGAGCTTGGTCTGGTGCTTGGCTGTGGATCTCTGCATCTGCTTCTACCAGTTACTGGAGAAGGGCTCTATGATGATAGAATATTCACTGATCTGGTTACTGGAGTAAACCAGTTCAGGCACCCTCTCCACTATTGCTAGTAGTCTAATTGAACTATATATAACATGGAAAAGGCTGGATACAAAAAGTTTTGAATCAGGTATAGGCCCCAACACAAATTATCTTCTTTTAATCCCTTTACTCCCCATCAAAATTACCAAAATTTTTCAGAAATAACAATGATGATGACCAAAATATTTTTTGAGAATTGAATATGTAAGTGTTGTGTTTTACATCATTTCCATTCTTTCTTCTCTCTCTTCTAAACCTTCTTTATCTCCTCCAATCTCACATTAATAACCTTTTCTCTTCTCTCCTTTAATTATCGATATATGACATACGTGTGTGTGTGTGTGTGTGTGTGTGTGTGTGTGTGTGTTGTAGGAAATACAAAGTACCCAGTTCGTTTAGTGTTGCTTGTGTGTAACTGCATTTTGTCACCACTTGGGATTCTATAACTTATCAGAGTGCACATCCCTAAAGAAACTTATATAT
Source organism: Peromyscus attwateri (assembly GCA_902168425.1). Lineage (NCBI taxonomy): Eukaryota > Metazoa > Chordata > Mammalia > Rodentia > Cricetidae > Peromyscus > Peromyscus attwateri. Next base: position 10,517 of record CABHPP010146103.1, on the reverse strand, counting down.
GACAGGGAATCAACACATATGAAATCTCTTAAAGAAGAGCTGTACAACACCAGCTCACATGTCAGTGTGGATGGGGAAATATCACAAGGCACTTCCTCTAGATGCAGAGCTGCATATAACTAAAGACTGCTGAGAGAGGGAGAATTGCCTTTCGTCCCAGACAAAAGATAATGTGTGTGCAAAAAAGTATCTAGGTATATTTTGTTGCTTGAAAATCTAAATAATTAATTGCTTTAGGGCCTTCTCATTATTTTCAGTTGCTCATTGATATCAAGATTGTTTAATGGAAGGGTAAATCTGTAACTATTGTTAAGAAATAGTAGTTTAAGAACAAATAGGAAGTATATAGATCAGCATCTTTACCTAATTTGCAAGTATTTCCTTCATTAAAATGGTCTCCCTCTAAGCAACTAGCATCATCATAGAGCTTATCCCCAAGGGCTGCTGTTTATCCTCCAGAAATATCACCTAGCTTACGTCATTTTCCCTAGGCCATGGTCAAACTGCAACACAAACGTGTGGTCTATGCAGTTTCATAGAGCTTCATCGCTTGCACACTCTGATGCTTGCCTCAATGCTATTACTGTGCAACTCTGAAATCTTTAATATTTTTAAAGGTTTGTGTATTTTCATTTTGTAGTGTATATTGTAAATTATGTGGTCATTCTTGTTTCTTGAAGGGCAGATTTATGTCCTTACTGAAAAGTGGCTTTGCTGAACACTGTTACTGCCTTTGGAGACTGTGTGACATAGCCTTATTGCAGAGCCATTCTGCCATAAGAGAAATACCTCTAGGTTCTGTTATTACACCATTTGACAGCACATGATTTTATAATTTGAATCACAGACTTACCCTCAACACCCTCACAATCATGGAGGTTCAACTTCTCCAGTGTGATACCAGGAGGCAAAGAGGACAAATGCTTCTCTTACTCAGAGTAGAGAAACGGAGTTGCTACATAATGTTTCCTTATGACCCTGGAACAGTCTTGGTCTATGACTGCCAGCTGGCTGTGTTTGCTGATGAGATCAGGACTTGCTGACACACAACCTTATGTTGTTTTCCCTCAGTCTAAAGACAAACTTCTAGCATTTTTTTTTTTTACCCTGAGATTCTTAATAGGCTTTTATTTGAAATAGAATCACTCACTACTAGTTCATTTTGTAAAACAGGGTGAGTTCCAAATAGATTAACAGGAGGCTTGGTTTTATAAACAGATAAAGGATGAGATAATGACAAAAAAATCAGAGCAATTAACTGTGGTAATATTTTATTTGTGCACCCCAATAAAGCTTATCTGAAGATCAGAGGAAAAAGCTAGCCACTATATTAAACATAGAAGTCAGGCAATGGTAGCACATGCCTTTAATCCTAGCATTCAGGAGGCAGAGATCCATCTGGATCTCTGTGAGTTCAAGGCCATACTGAGGACAGAGCCAGGCATAATGGCACAAGCCTTTAATTCCAACACTAGTTAACCATAGAGAACTGGAGGTCTGTACAGACAGACAGGAAGTAACAGAGCTGTGCAGAAAGAAGAAGTGATGTAGCTGTGCAGAAAGTAGAAGTGAGATGGTAGGGACAGAAAGCCACTTTGGAGGCTGAGGAGTTGGTAAGGTGAGGTTGGCTGTGGCTTGTCCTATTCCTCTGATCTCTCAGTTTTCACCCCAATATCTGGCTCCAGGTTTTTTGTTTGTTTTTGTTTTTGTTTTTCGAGACAGGGTTTCTCTGTGTAGCTTTGCGCCTTTCCTGGAGCTCACTTGGTAGCCCAGGCTGGCCTCGAACTCACAGAGATCCGCCTGCCTCTGCCTCCCGAGTGCTGGGATAAAGGCGTGCGCCACCAACGCCCGGCCAGGTTTTTTATTAATAAGACCGTTTAGCAATTTGTCTTATATCTGGCGCCAAATGTGAGGCCATTTCTGATTTCTTTAGATAAAAAACAGAGTTAGGGCTGGCTGGTATTAAACCTTATTCTGAGTCATAGCATTTGGGTTTAGTCTCTGGGGACTGGTTTAGGAAACTCATTACAAAACACATTCTTTATACATTGTAATATTAGCTAATCAACTAATTAATTTTTCTATTAATTTTTGTGTTGTTGTGGATAAGAACCAGGACATTTTACACATGCCAAAAAAAATGCTGAATTACATATATACACCAGAGCCCTGTTGCTACAAATTTTATTTAACAACTCTGTTTCTGCTATAATGCAATAGTGTATGGGAAGGCATCTTTAGATCTCAACTTGAGATCTAAAAATCATCTAACAGAGAAGCCTATGGGCATTCCAGTGGAGGATTAACTTAATTAGGTAAGCTGAGGAAAGATGGAAATATCCATCTACTATGGTGGCATCCTTCCCTGGCTTGGAATTTGAAGTATACCAAGAAAAGAAAATGAGTTGTGTGCAAGCGTTCTCACTCTGCCTCTGTGCTGTGGATGCAATGCAAATGGGCCTTGATGTTCTAGCTTCTGTGATTTCAATGCCTTGATGAATTATTGTCTGAATCTGAGGACCACAGTAAACACTTCCTTCCTTGAGTTTCTCTTGTCTAGGTTTTATCTTTGTTATCACAGCAACAGTTGAAGAACCTAAGATTTGATGTTAAGCTGTTTTTTAAGGCATGCTAACCAAATGTCTAAATACTTTTTTAAAAATTATATATATATATATATGTATATATATATATATATATATACATATATATATATATATATATTTCTTCTTGCTTTTTTGGCTCTTTTTTTTCGGTTCATTTTTCTCCTTCTTTGTTTTGTGCTATTTGTTTTCATTTTATTTTTGTTTTCTTTTTTCTTCCTTCTTTTTTAACATTTCTACATTATTCCAATGAGAAAGCAAGAAAGGGTGTAGAGGTATGGATGTGGGTGGCTAGGGAAGATCTGAGAGGACTTGGGAAGAGGTAACTGTAATCAGAACATAGTGTATCAAAAACGTATTTTTCAATAAAACATTAAAGGAGCAATAAGGGATCACTCAAAATGTTAGTGGATATAAATAATGAGAACTACTAAATTCTAAAATGTTTAACATTTATCTATGAATCATGAAACTTCAAATTCTGCAAACATTTGTGGCTCTTCAAGATGCTGCTTTTTCAGTCTCCTGCTCTGTCATGACACTAGTTACTCAGAATACTGTTTTAATGAAGGAAATACAAATTAGGTGTGAAAATACTAATTAAACATGTTTTCTATTAGTTTGTAAACTACTACTTAAAAAAATCACACAGTGAGCACTCTCATTTAGTAACCTTGAAGTAAATGAATCATTAATTATGAATATCCTTGAGATTAACTGTTCAAATAAAGTTTAAGAAACATATTCAATAATCCCTTTTATATTTCAACATACTTTTCATTACACTTGATATAAACTTAACAATATTAATAGATTTAAAAGTTTTACTTCTATTAAAAACTGTCAAAACAAAATGTTTTGTTATTTTGTCTTTATTATTAATTGCTGTCTAACTTTTCTACTGATTTTTTAAAAACTGAATTCATCTTTCATCCCACAATCAGACTTAGAGATGAGAAATAAAATAAAAGATGAAGTATTACTCTTTCGATTTTATGTTGCTGAATTTCCCTTTACACTAATTTGGTAATCAGTTGTCACTTGGAAGGTATTATTTTTCTTTCTACCATTCTTATAATATCCCCCTTCCTATAAGTATCTTTCCCAAATTCATGTCATTTTTTTCCCACTGATTTTAACAAGGGACATTTGTGTGGTCATTATTTTGGAACCATGTGTGGGAGCATGGTTGAGTCACCAATGAGTACACAAATGAAGGCAATCACCTCCCATTTCTTAGAATCAACCAACAGGCAATAGTTCTGCATTGATAGATAGTGCTTGCTGAACACCATCATACCTGATAGTCAACAGACCCATTTTACAAACCACGGCGGCTATGTTAAATTGTGATTGGAAGGTCTGTGACACATCAAGAAGAAGCTTTTCTCCCTCTTCTAGGTCTTACCTATTTTTCTGCACTCACCTACGTGATATTTACTAAACCTTAGTGTGGATGGTAGAAATGTCCTGCTTAGGGCTGAGAATTCAACTCTCACCTATTCTTAGTACTTTCAACAGCTATGAGTCTCTATGTACTGCCGTTCAACTAGAAAGAGATATTCTTCAGATTAATGTTGATAGTAATATTTTCTATTGTGTGTGAGGGAGAAATAAGTAAAAGTATCAGGTGAGAGTCACAGAGTGCATTATATACATGTTTAGAATTGTCAAGGAATAAACTTAATAAATTTGTGTGTGTGTGTGTGTGTGCATTTGTGTGTTGTGTGTGTGTGAATGAAATAGCTTTAGAATACATATTTTGCAAGGTACTTTAAAGACATGTTATGCCAGAAATACCATGCCTAAACGTATTATCAAATTAGTTATTGAGATTTATTAGATTGAGGGGAAAAAAAAACTTTTCTTGTGAGGAAGTGACTTTGACATCGAACAATAGTTAGAATCAGGTATAGTGGCTGGAGAGAAGAACAATGATGAAGAGCATTTGTTGATTTTGCAGAGGACTGCAATTATATTCCCTGTACTCACATCAGACAGCTCACAATGGCCTCTTTCTTTGTGTTCTATTGTTATGAGGAGAAACCATGGTCAAGGTAACTTTTATAAAATGAATCCTTTGACTAAGAACTTGTTCAGAGGCTTAGTCTATTATCCTCATGGAGAGGCAGATCATCCTCACAGAGAGCAAGTAGGCAGCTGTTGTACTGGAGAGGTAGCTGAGAGCTTTGCACCCTGATCTTCAGGCAGCAGGGAGAGAGGAGAGAGGAGAGAGAGAGAGAGAGAGAGAGAGAGAGAGAGAGAGAGAGAGAGAGTGTTTAGGTCTTTGCAACCCAAAACTCACCTGCAGTGTCTCTTCTCCTAGGCCAGGCAAGGCCATATCTCTTAATCTTTCCTAAACAGTTCACCAAGTGGGGACTAGGCATGTAAATATGTGAGCCTATAGTAGCCATTCTCATTCAAAACACCAAAAATTCTAAATGCTGCTGCTGCAGGGAATTTGCTTTTTCTGGCCCAGCTTTAGTACTAGCACCCAACCACCCCACCAACACCATCACCACATAAAAAATACATATTAAAAACAAAAATGAAATAATCTTTAAAAAGAACAACTGATTCTATTATAGGTTAGCTCAAAATGTCAACCAAGAAACTCCTAAGCTTCAAACTCCATCTTCTAAACAGCAGTGATCAAATGTGGTCTTTGGGAACTTATTTGAACATGAGGATTCTAAACACATGCATAGTTTAAACAACCCCTGTTTTTATTTTATTTTATTTTTTTTTATTAAGAAATTTTCTACTCACTCTACATACCACCCACAGATCCCACCTCCTCTCTAATCCCACCCCCCAGCACTCCCTCCCAAGCTACCCTCCGTCCCCATATCCTCCAAATCAAGGTCTCCCATGGGGAGTCAGCAGAGCCTCGCACACCAAGCCAAGGTAGGTCCAAGCCCCTCCCTGTCTCACCAAGGCTGCGCAAGGTGCCACACCCCAGGCACCTGGCTCCAAAATGCCTGCCCATGCACCATGGATGGATCCCGATCCCCCTGCCTGTGTGTCCCTGAAACAGTTCAAGCTAAACAACTGTCTCCCTTATCCAGAAGGCCTAGTCCAGTCCCATGGGGGCTTCACAGTTCATGGGTCTCCAACAGTGTGGCCGGTCATCTCTGCACGTCTTCCCATCATGATCTCAACATACCCTGCCTCCTGCAGAACCACTCCTTCCTCCCATCTACTGGATTCCCAGAGCTCAGCCTGGCTCCTGGCCATGGATCCCTGCATCCACCTCCATCAGTCACTGAATAAAGGCTCTATGATGACAGTTAGGGTATTCATTAGACCGGTCACCAGAGTAGAGTAGACCAGTCCAGGCACCCCCTGAGTCACTGCCAGCAGTCCAAGGTAGGGTCATCCCTGTGGTTTCCTAAGAGCTTCCCCGGTACCCTGGCTCTTCCCACTCCCATGATGCCTTCATCTATCACGGTATCTCTTTCCCTGCTCTCCCACTCCGCCCCAGCTCCCGCTCGACCCTCCTATTTCCCTATGTTCTCAACCCCATTCCTTGCCCTCCGCCAAACCATCCCTAGCCCCAGTCTGCTCGTGGAGATCCCATCCACTTCTACTTCACTGGGCTATCCATGTGTCTCTCCAGGGTCCCTCCCTGTCAGCTAGCCTCTCCTAAGCAATGGGCTGCAGTCTGGCCATCCCTTGCCCTACATCTAGTATCCACTTATGAATGGGTACATACCATGTTTGTTCTTTCTGAATCTGGGTTACCTCACTCAGGATGATATTTTCTAGTTTCATCCAGTTGCCTGCAAATTTCATGATGTCATTGTTTTTTACTGCTGAGTAGTACTCCCTTGTGTATATGTGCCACATTTTCTTTATCCATTCTTCAGTTGAGGGGCATCTAGGTTGTTTCCAGGTTAACCCTTGGTTTTAAAGCTGAATGACTTTAAGCTGCTTTGGAAACATTGAGGACCAGTATCTACTTGGAGGAGTTAGGTCAGTGGTAGTATGTCATTGAAGTTTATACTTTTCTGTGACTCTCCTTCCTCTTTCTTCAGATCATGCACTTTAAGTAGCTTTCATTCACCATGTTTTTCCTGTCATAATTTCAGGATGCTCTTTCTCTTCATAAATACAGGAAAAATGGATCTATCTCACCATAGACTGAAGAATCTGAAGCCATTAGCCCAAATATATCTTCCTTCTTTAAACATGTTTACTTTGAGGTGTGTGCATGTGTGTTTGTGTGTGTGTGTGTGTGTGTGTGTGTGTGTGTGTGTGTGTGTATGTGTGCGCACATGTACATATATCACACTGATAGAAATCTAGTACAGTCCTTCTTGCCAAATATTAAGTTAGGTTAGACCATATATAAGCCTTCAGATTTTCATAAGCTTTGTTTTCTAAATTAGGCTCTAAAGACCTGACTGTTGAAATGTATTTGTGAGATTGCCCCAAAAGAAATTCAGTAAAAGAAATATGAATAGAATTATTATCCTAAGGTAAAGAAACTAATAAACTGTAAGTTTTATTTGGGCTTACTTAAATTTGATAATTTAATGACCACTGTGTGGTTCTTTGTATCACAAGCATTTTTAAGATCAAAAAATACTTCTCTAGCTATTTTCATAACAAAAAAATACCGAAGCTTGCTTAAGTATGAAAGGCTACAAGTACAAGCATTTCAAATGTTGTCTCCAATAGTTTGTCTTAGCTTCATAATAATAAGAGTAATTCTTTTCAGAATACTTTAATCCAAAAGCCAAACTGAAGGTCAACATGTACAAACCTTGGACTGATAAAGTACAGCCAGAAATATGATTTCAAGTGGATTCTAGGAAATTCAATTTTAGACATTTTTGTTGAAGTGCAGGACTGAATTTAGAAGAAGGAAATAGTCATTATAGTTCATAGTTTGAATATTTATGATTTATAGCCTGCTGTTTCTTCATACTTAACTCTTAAGCAATCACAGAATATCATTTTACAATTGACTAATATTTATCCATCTGCCCTCCATTCTTTCCATAGTTAAGTTTTAATTTCATTTCATCATGATTTCCTACAATTTATTCTTTTGAGTTTTTTTTTTTAGGAGGTACATAAACATGGGCTAGGAAAGAAATGTGGGTACAAAATGATTAACATAGACAAGCATATGCCCAACAAAAATAAACAAGCAAACAAAGAAACAAAGAAATGTCCCAGTCATTACAGCTTTGATGCTGCAATGAGATAAAGGTCTTCGTTTAAGTGAAGTATTTTTACTCCAAACCCATATTTCCTTTTAACCATTTGGATGCACATGGTTCTTCAGCATGTATAATACCAAAGTTTCATTACTGAAATATTGTAGGCAAAGTTTATTCTCTCAGTATTGATGGTTTTTGACTTATTTTCTGTGTTTGTGCATGTCTGTGTGTGTGTGTGCACATCTGTGTGTACATGTGGGTGGTGTGCATGTGTATACATGTGTGTGATATTTCAATAACATTTACATAGAAGTACTGATAGTCTTCAAAGGGAATAATCTTGGATATGCAGATTCTCCACAAAAGTATGCTGTAAAACTGTAAAAAGAAACATAGGCCTTTATTTTCTGTAAGTGGTAACAGTATAATCTACTGGAAAGAAAGGATAACTGTCTCTTAGGAGGACAGTGCCAGAGGTAAAGGGTTTTTGTTTTTTTGGGTTTTTTTTTGGTGTCATTGTTGTTGTTGTGGTTTTTTATGTGCACTAGGCAGTCAGGCACAAGTAAGGGGCAGACCTATTTGTTGGGTTCATGTAAAGCATCGACCTATTGATTCCTTCAGATTTGCAATTATGGCTGAAGAATGTAATGAGGAGGGAGACTACTGCCAGCAAAAAATTTGAGAAGGAGATGGATTTTTGCTACAGGTATACTGAAAAGATGCTAAACTCATGCTGACAACCCTATAGATCAGGAAATACAGAGGGCTTTTGAACCAGACCCTAGTATGTACATTGGGAAAGGAAAAGACTAAGAAGTAGGGGGAAAGACAAATAAAGAGAGAAATATGTGGCAATATCAAGCACATTAATATAGCCTGCCAAAATGACCTTGAGTGTTAAACTCAAATGGAAGGGCAATCTGGGAGATATAAGATATTAAACACTGCGGCCCTGACTGCTGTCTTTCCTCTGGACTCTCTCCTTCCTTTCCCGCCACTCTCATCTCAATCCTCTCTGTCAGATCTCTTGTTTTATTTGCATCTATTTGTGTGATTTATTTCATTAATTCTGCTAAATATTTGCCAATTCTCTTGCCTTCTATTACAAAATGATTTGCTTCAATTATTTTGCTATTTCAGTTCTGATAATTATAAGCCTTCCATTTTGTTCTTGCCTTGTTAAGTTCCTTAGATGCCACTTTACACTCTTTGTTTGAGACCTTTCTTTCCTTTAATGTAAACTCTCATTGATACAAATTATACTCATTACAATTCTTGTGTACGTGTTTCTAAAGGTTAAATGTTTATTTTTATTTCCTCCAAGGAAAATTTTAATTTCCCATCAGACATTTTCAATGATCCACTCTTTGTTCAATATTCATGAGCTTGAGTAAATTCTGCACGTTCTCTTTCTGTTGAATCATGGTGGACATAAAGAAAGAAGAAAATTATTTCTGTTCATTGAATTCCTTAAGACTGGTTTATATTCAATAAAATGTCTATTTTAAAACCAAAAGACATGCACTGATGAAGAGAGTGTATGTTTGCAGCTGCTGGATGAGATATGCTCTAAGTGCCTACTAAATTCATTTAATGTGAGTTCGAGGCCAGCCTGGTCTACAAAGTGAGTTCCAGGAAAGGCACAAAACTACACAGAGAAATCCTGTCTCGAAAAACCAAAAACAAAAATTATTCTCCAATTCTTATAATTCTTCATGGATTTTCTTTCTACATGGACACTCTATCCATCTGTGAGAGTGTAATATTAGAGTTTCCCAGTGTCTGTGTAGTGGAGCCTAATTCTCTACTGGGATTTACTTGTTTTGCCTTATTAAGTTTCTTGCTATAATGTTTTGGTGATAAAATGACTAAAAACCACTAGTCTACTTGATAAGTCATTCTCCTGACAGCTCTACAGTGACCTTTGACTTTTCTAACTATGTTTCTCATATAGTCTATTTTATAGCATATATGTACATATATTTCTGTTTTCTCATAATAATCTTATTTTACCTTCCTTATAAATATTCGCTGAGGCAGACAACCAAGGATAGAAAATTATATTACATGCAGATACAATGAGAAGACAGCCGGGCGGTGGTGGCGCACACCTTTAATCCCAGCACTCGGGAGGCAGAGGCAGGTGGATCTCTGTGAGTTCGAGGCCAGCCTGGGCTACCAAGTGAGTTCCAGGAAAGGCGCAAAGCTACACAGAGAAACCCTGTCTCGAAAAACCAAAAAAAAAAAAAAGAGAAGACAATAGTAGTGGCCGTAAAGGCCTGCCAAAAATATGGCACTTGATCTTCCTTTGCAATTCTCCCACCAGACTGTTCTGCTTCTAAAATTTAGCCTATTTGCTTTTGGAGATTTATCAAGAGACATGGATTCACTTATTTTTTTTTCACTTTGTAATTGTATTATCGCTGTTATGATATTGTGTTCCATCATCTTTTGTTCAGGTTTGTGGATAGATGGGGAACTGTATCGATCGTGCTTAATTCTTTCCTATTTCTCACTTGTAAGTCCACTTTTAGTGTGACTATTATCATTCACCCACATACTCATGATAGGAATTGTCTGCCCTACACTTTTAGGAGTGAAATTTTTTAAAGTATCAGTGTAATGTCAGCCAGGTATTCATAAATTCAGTTTATTTTATCCCTCTACTTTTCCTTTTGTTATGCAAAGAAAGCTTATTGGAGACAGTAATCTTAGTAATCTTATAGGATTGTTTGAGGACCCA